>CM068374.1:101119677-101372177 GCA_034769895.1 Magicicada septendecula | reverse complement strand
ATTTCCGAATATATAAATTGCTTATCATCTGCTTTGACGATTCCAGTACCTAACTGCGAATCTGAAAGATCATTTTCTGTATTAAAACGCATTAAAGATATGTTGAGCACAACTACGGGAGAAGAGAGATTATCTTCGTTAGCAAGCTTGAGTATTGAACGCGACATAATTGAATTGCTTGATTTAGAAGAAATTATACAAGAATTCGTTAAGGCAAAATCAAGAAAGAAATCGATTTGAATCATCAAATGGATCGATTAGTATTTTCTAAGGGGCACTACTGTGCTCACTGTAATCATTATTTACCTAAATATTTGTTTTTGAGAGTTGAGTTTGAATATTTGTAATCTGAGAGTTTTTATAAAACGATTGTTAACTTTCGAAATTGTGTATGCTATTGTAAATGATTGATAAAAGGTTGAATTTTGAATCGGGGAGGGGGCACACTCTGATGGCAGCATAGGGTACCACGCGCTTCCAGTCCGCCCGTGATCGTAGTGAGAGTACCATAGAGGCATGGAGACGGATGGAGAGAGGGAGAGAGAGGGAGAGAGAGAGAGAGAGAGAGAGAGAGAGTGAGAGGGGGGGCAAAGAGAGCAGGCAGACAGAGAAAGAGAAGAGAGAGACAACAAACGAGATTTCCTACCACTAGTAGGCGTCAGTTACCAAAATGGTGCAGCACAAGGGAGAGTATACAGAAGTGTGCTCAAGTGTGACGGTGTAGCCGTTAACATTGGGAGCGTGTAAAATCTCTTTCATTAAATTAACTGACATTTCCATTATTAAATACCAGATCCACCGTCGCAGATTAACGTTTTATTATTAAAATTCCTGCAGCGGACGATTTCTCTCTCTCTTTCTCTCCCCCCCCCCCGTCTTATGTTCCGTCTTCTTCTCCGTTTTTAATTATCGTTATTGTTTTCGGTTACACGATAAACGCGTCCGGCGATCACGTTGTTCTTCGGTTTCTTCGCCGACGAAGAATTTATCTAAACAATTATCATTAATAACGTGTAGACTTGTAGTGGTAGAAGGTAAGTAATAGTGATAGTTTAATAGTAATAGCAGTAGCGATATTTAATGCCTGAGCACAATAATAGCTTGCGTTGCGAAATCCCACCACCAACATCGCGCCGGCTCGCTTTCCAATTAATACCACCGTGGCCTGCCTCCGTTCTTTGGGTTTATCAGATAACACGCTAACATGACCTTTTGACCCGTACTTGTTGGTTACAATAGTGCGGTTGAAGGCTACGTACCACCTGTGTGTCAGTGCGGGCGCTACCACCGCACCGACGACGAGAAGGAATTACTAGCGTGTTGGTCCGATCCTATCGAGAACACTTGTAAAGCCTATACAACCCACGGCTTTACAGAAACAGTACAGCTGTTCTCTGTTTACTATAAGCTTATATGTTCACCTTGGCAAGGTCGAACCAGCTACGCCCTATGGCCTTCTACGGTCGTTTCTTTTGTTTTTTGCTCCATTTTATACTGAATACCAATAAATTATGTGTGTGTGTGTGTGTGTATATATATATATATACTCGCGCGCGCACGTAAGCGTGTATGTGTGTATGTAAAATATATATCCAAGTTATTCCAGATAATTCAGAAAGATAACAATAGTGTGCGTTGAACCTACGCTGGATTATTGACTGGTTATGTACGTACGTATGTACACGTGTACATTAATCACTGAAATATTTATGTACTTAATGGCATAAATAGGTTTTTGCATACCGTGTACTGCGCGGACAAAGAATGCGAGCGCGTTGGAACGGTTACAACAACATAAGCAGTTATCGTATCGTTATTGGATTCCATTATTAGTTAATTGAAATATATGGGTTGTTTTTGCTTAAAAACCCAGGCTGAATAACGAGGATGTGTGTGCGTGTGTCTGTGCTTGCGTGTGTGCAAAGAATGCAGATTTAAGGTCCGATAAAGCGGTGGCTAGCGCGTGTCATACTGTGAAACCGCTTTGCTTTGGTTTCGTACATAAAAATACCGGTTTTCGTAACGCTCTTTATTGGAACTGGCGTTTCAACAAGTTTGTGTTTGTTTACGGGTAACAACGGACAATTAATTTTAGAATTATGTTTCGGTAATCGTTTCGACATTTGCCAGAGGATTGATTGTATGTGTGTACCAAAATGGTGTGGATAGTATTTTCTGTGTACGTTAGACTAAATCTTACAGCGCAGTTAGCTAATCTGAGTAACATCATACACCGTTCAGGAAAAAATCTACTAATTAACTCCTCCTTTTCGCTGTGATGTGTTGGGGTTCTGACTCGACTTCCACGTCTCATTTCAAACACTTCCTGATATATTTTGCTAATCTAGTATTTTTTAAATTACCACAAAACGTTTCGCTAAAATTGTTTGGACATCTTAACCAAATGAATGACTGCCGCATCTGCAAACAACTATTGAACGCCAAAGGACGTAGAGGTGGGTGGGGTCGGAGAAGCATTTGAGTGACCAGCTCTAGTCTGTCTGCTTAGAACCGGCACAAACAATTTTTGGTCTAATCCTTGCTGAAGATGATGATGATGTTTCGCTTCCGATGTTTCCTTCCCTGAACTTTTCGATTAATTCCTAATTATTTAAATTTTTCTCTCTGTACTTCCTAATACTTTTCTGATGTGGTTACTTTACATATTACAAAACGTCTGCTCCTTTTAACACTGTTCGTAAGTGGAGATTTGTTTCCGTATTAGGTTCATTTTTTATTTTCCATTAAGTTCCTATTTATCTGGTAGTACGCCCT
Organism: Magicicada septendecula; assembly: GCA_034769895.1. Taxonomy (NCBI): domain Eukaryota; kingdom Metazoa; phylum Arthropoda; class Insecta; order Hemiptera; family Cicadidae; genus Magicicada; species Magicicada septendecula. The sequence goes on along the minus strand of CM068374.1, from coordinate 101,369,402 downwards.
GTTTATTTATGAAAATGAGTGCATCAGAGAACTATTCAAAATTGTAAAATCGGGGAGTGTACACTTGAAAGTGTAGATAGCAAGTTTTACATATCTGGGAACGGGTCTGAATAATACAAACCTGATTAGAAGAAATCAGCAAGAGAGTAATCGCTAGAAATCATACGTACCTCTTCAGATCCAAAATAATCTACCGACGTACTAAAGTGAGGCCCTATAGAACTCTCATCAGGATAGTGGTAACTTGTGGGACGGAAGATTGAACCCTTACAGCAGCAGACGCCACCACTTTAAAAGTGTTTGAAAGAAAAATAGTAAGAAATATTTAAAGGAGCCCTTTAAAAGAAGGAAAGTTATCTGGAGAATGAGGAACAACTATGAGATAACTACTGTACTCGAAGGTGGGGAAATAGTACGATTTGTTAAGTCTGGCCGATTAGGACATGTGAGCGAGTGGGTCGAGACAGGCAACCAAACAAACACCCTCGAGCATGGTGAAGTGAGAGGGGTGATACGGGTTGAAAGACCGAGATGGCGATGAATGAAAGAGGCGGAAGCGGATTGGGGAGGACTGGAATCAAGAATTGGAGACGGCTGGCATCAGGGGCAACTGAGTAGAAGCGAATAGCAGAAGAAGCCACGACCCATGCAGGGTGTAGCTGTTTGGGAGAAGGAGGAGGAGAAGAAGAAGAAGAAGAAGAAGGAGGAGGAGGAGGAGAGGAGAAGAAGAAGAAGGCCTATTAGCTTTATCTAAATCATTCGTCACCTTTCCATATGACCAACCTCTATGTGTTTTAGTTCTAATTTGTACATCTCGAATGACTATCGAGTATTAAAAGAAATCATAACTATAGAGAATATTTATAATATTCACAACAAATATTTCCTTGCATGTCTCGAGAAGGTATGTCATTTTAGACAGTCATTCGCCTAACCTGTTTAATTAGGAGTTAAATCTACAGTGTGCTACTGTGTAAAAGTAGTTGCTTATTTTGACACATGGTTTGCGGGGACAACAAAGTTTAGTTTTCTTAAGTAATTAATATAAAAAATACTTTGTTACAATTTACAATGTCTGGCTGTAAACCAAAACAGTACGAAGACGTTGTTACGGCATACACGATACGGCCACGATTTCTCAACAGAAGGTGTCATACGTGGCCGAATGTTAGATACTGAAGCGCGACACTTCCCAACAGTCGCTTCAAATCATCGTATAGATGGTGTGACAGTTAACAGCTATCTTATAAATTATCTGACATTATCATCGTCATCTTCTTCTTCTGTACCTCACGGAGTAGGCACTTTGCGTGTTCCGTCTTCACAGAATATCTCTCCATCTCACTCTCGGCCTTCCTACAGCTCTTGTACCAAGGACTCTATAACTAAACGCAACCTTAGGTAGTCGTCCATCCTCCATTCTGTCCAGATGCTGTAACCATTTCCTGCGATATGTCTGGATCTTTTCATGTACTGAGAATACGTGTAGCTCTTCTGTATTATCCTCATTGCGCAAACGATCCTGACTCGTCCAACCATTTGTTCTTCTCAGAAACTTCATTTCCGAAGTTTGAATCTGGTTTTTAATCTTCTTTGTGAGAACCCATGTTTCACATACACACAGTAAAACAGGCACTGCCATTGTTTTATAAAGTTTAAGCCTTCTCTCTTCCCTTGCCTTTTTTCCTCAACGTTCTATGTATGACGCCACACATCATCTGAAACATCGATGTTAACAGGCATTTATCATAAACTGTTAATTATATTTTCACAATTTATCCACTATAAACATTAAATACGATTCTGTAATAACATTAGTTTTACAAAATTAAACACAATAAAAAATAGTTTATTGGAGAGGCTATCACGGTCGGAGTAAACATGGTAAGAATCAAAACCTACCAGGCATTTGGGCAGTGGTCGATTGCTTATAGATTGATACATATTTTCATCTAAACTTTTTGCCCACGCCCCGAAGGGCTTCTTCAGTAGTAAAAAATGTTCGACACGGAATGGCAGCCCGAACGTAGAACCAAGCTGAGGTACATTGGCTCTCAGTGTTGGTGGTAAGTTATATAGCTTCGTCGGAAACTTACTGCTTATACGTCAGCTTGGAGTACGTTCGGCCTGCCGTCCTGTGTCGAACATTTTTGACTACTGAAGAAGGTCTCCGGAGGGTGAGTCGTTTAGCGGAAAATATGTGTCAACCTATAATCAATCGACCACAACCATTTTGGTTCTTACAATAAAAGTGCTTGATACAAAATTTCTAAATATTTTTCTGCTCTCGCCGCGTGGCATCTAGCCATTTGTTCCAACTGATTTAATGCGTCACATTAAATTGGTAGTTTATTACTTTACGGGAAAGAATTGAGTCGTTACCAGAAAAAGTGGACATAGTCAAACTATTTTTGTGGTTGGCAAGTCATAAAATCTGAATTCGGGACTGCATCACCAAAGTGGGACGCAAAGTTAATAATTTTAAGCAATCATTAACGGTCGCAATTTGAATTAGAAACCGCTTAAGAAAGTTAATCTTAAATGAACAACACCGATGGAACATAAATTTTTAAACTTATTCTTTAAGAATTACTCTCTACATTGTAGGAGAGATATGTACAGAAAAATGGTAAAAAATTATTTTGGTGCAAAATGTTTTGTTTGCTTTTCTTATTCAGGCACCACAAAAACGTCTTGAAAAATTTAGCGTGATTCGATTTTTATACCATTTACATAAGTGTCAAATATTAAATCTTTATATATGTTCAAGCGGAGTTGACATTTTTTAATACAAAAATAACAATATTTAAGTATTTTTATTTTTTGACAATAAATATGGGGTTGTAAAACATAAGAGAAAACAAACATGAAGGAAAAGAAATTTTAGGCGAATGTATATGGAAATTTTCAGTAAAATGTAATTATGTTAGCATGCATGTGTAACAAACATTATTAGCGTTTTTTTTTAAACTTTGCAAACATCTGAACATTTTAAAAGCATTGAAATTCGGGGTGCTTGTTGGATAGAGAGAGAATTCTTTTTGCAAAATTCACAGAGTTCTCTATAAACAGTAGTATGGATTTGTAAAAGTATTTCTGTAATATTTTGTAAAACAAATATTAAGTTTTTAGAAAGAATTTTTAATTTATTTTGAAATACAAATGTGTAAACATTAATTTAAAAATTGTATCAATGTGACACTATTTAGTCTATAGGTTTTCAGTGAAATAAAAACTAATCTAATGGAGCAAACGGTAACAGACTATGATATTTTGTCGAACAGGATTTTTTTCATCCAAATTCAGTTTCTAGTAGATACGCACAATATAGACAACTAATTTTTTTTAATTATTATTTAAGAAGCAGTAATTGGGACAGTAAAATTAGGTTTGTGATGGGTAATATGAGGTTCTTTAAAAACGACAAACGCACGTTTCAATATTTGCTTGTCGCTTTTTCAGAACAGCAAACGATAATATATGTGCTTTGATTGTTTCCAAGGAGTTACAGAATTTAAGTACCTAGGTGTTATTCTGAATAATGAAAACCGAGTGAGCAGCGGAATAGTAAATAGAATCATAACCGGCAATAGAGCCTACTATGCAAACCAATCATTACTGAAGTCAAAGCTTCTAACTCCAAGAACCAAACTGATGTTATATAAAACACTGATCAGACCTGTTGTTGCTTATGCATCCGAGACATGGACTCTCGTAAATAAGGATATAAGTGCTCTAAGAATTTTTGAAAGAAGAATATTGAGACAGATATTTGGACCGGTGAATTAAGGGAATATGTATAGGATCCGAAATAACAGTGAAATAAATGAGTTGATTGGTGGACAAGACCTGGTGAGACACATAAAATCAGCTAGAATTAGATGGCTGGGACACGTATCCCGTATGAATGTTACGAGGATGCCCAAAACTATATTAAGTGGAACGATATTGGGCAAAAGAAGAAGAGGCAGGCCTCGAAGAAGATGGCAGGATGTGGAAGAAGATCTGAGAAAGATGGGCATTAGGAACTGGAGACTGAGGGCAATGGACAGAGATGAGTGGAGACGGGTAGTAGCGGACGCCAGGGCTCACCATGGGCTGTAGTGCTGGAGAGTAGTAGTAGTAGTATGTGCTTTGATTGTTTACTTTTCACTGCCTGATGCTATATTGTTATTTGTTATTACATGTCTGTTGTTGCAGGCGCCACGTATGCTTCATCACGCATGTTACTTCAACGTATAATTTTCATCTCATACCTGCCGTTCTTCCTGTTTCTTCAGTCTGTCCTTAGGTGTTAGTGTTGATAAACATTTTTTCATTACTCGGAGAACTTGGCCTACGGACATTTTAATTTGACTGATTACATACATTGGTGTGTGTGTGTGTGTGTGTTTGCGTGTACGCGTAGTATATCCTCTTAATATGCGAGTCGTCACCTTATGATTGTCAGCTTCCATGCCTGTCCGTCACGTGAGTGTCTCCTCTGAAATCCCAAGGAAATATATTTCGTACAAGCCATACAAGGGATCGGTACCGCTAAAACGGTAGGTAGCTCTACATATTAATCGAACGGACTGCCGCAAGCCCAAACAACTATGGAATTATCAGCTGAAAGGACAGAAAGGTGTGGGGCGTCCGAAGAAGCGTTGGTTCCAGACTATGTACTTGGGACTGGAACAATCCATTTTTGGTTATTCTTGCTGAAGATGATAATGATAGATGACAAGCCGTGCAAAATTTTGTAGGCATAATATGCTATAATTTTACGTGTACTCCAGTGTTTAGGTGAAACGACCAGTCTTTTAGTCTAGAACAATTGTTTTCAGAACAGAAGAGACACAGGAAACTTGTTAATCATACCGATTGAACTCTCTGAATCACAAACATTTTCTCTGACTGAGCATATGCATTCTGTGTGCTGGGTGTGTTGCAGCTGACGAATACCAGAATAATACGCATTCAGACGGTCTGTGTGCTACAGTAGGCAGAAAGCAAGTTACGTAACAGCTCTTCGTTACGTCTTACATCTGGCAATCAGGGAAACAAAGGTGTTTTGTTTGGGTGCACCGCTACATATATCCATGGCTGAGGCGAAGGCTCAGAGGCGTTGATCCAGGGAAGTGTAAACACTTCGCAGCCTTGAAGCATCAGCCGTCATAAGTAAGGCGGTATAATCGTGACAGACTGTTTTTGTTAGAGTAAAGCTGTACACTCTCTGGAAGTTCGAATCAGAATGAGAGCTACGGCTGAGGCAGCCTGTAGGAACCGTTGTTCCTGCAAACAGAAGATGAATATCGGTAATTCAGAAGATTGCAGCAGATGGAGCATCGTCGAGAATTCCTCGAGTGTATTTCAGCTTCGTCCGTGCTGTTCGGTTCAGGGAGGCGTGGGTAGGACTTCGACAACACCGAGTGTCAACCAACCGTGGCTCTACAACCCTTGGTGGGTCTTGGCCTGCTCCAAGAGTAGATTCCATTCCTCCCTCATGCATGCCCTGGCTTTCCAGTTTCTTATGTTCAGCTTTCCGAGGTGCTCCTCTATCTGGTCTTTGAATCTACTTCGGGGCCTTCCCCTTTTTCTACTACCCATTGGTTGAAGGTAGAAAATAAGTTTCGTAGGCTGTCCTTCCGCCATTATCTCTATGTGTCCAACCCACCTTAGCCTGTATATTTTGATTATCCTGACACTGCCCGGCTTTTGTAAAGATGGTATAGTTCATAATTATAGCGCCTGCGCCACATTCCATTTTCTTGTACTCCTATAAATATTGTTCTTAGAATCCGTCTTTCGCAGCAACCGAGAAGTCTCTCGATACTTTTTGTCATTGTCCAAATTTGTGAAGCATACGTCAGCTTGGCCTGATAAATAATTTGTAAATTTTGCATTTCGTGCGTTTTGAGATGAAGCTAGATGCCAGGCGCTTTTTTAATCCATAACATGTTTTTTTATTGCGGGACATATTCTTCCTCTTATTTCAGTGTTAATGTCGTTAGTGCTGTTTATCTGGGAGCCAAGGTATATGAACTCTTTTACTGCCTCTATATTTTTTGTTCCTGACAACACCGAGTGTAGAGTGCAGAAGTAGGAATACAGAGTTTACTGCGAAATGTATCATTTGACAATGAATTTGTAATTCATCTCTGAAAACCGAGAGCAACTCCACCTTCCGTAAAATATTGATAACTGTTTACGTTGTCTTAAAGAACTCTTCTCGAGGTCTTTGCAGTGGATCACAACTATAATTGTAGGTTAATTTCTTCTGCAAGTATTACTTGATTCGCCAAACGTACGCTTCAAAGAACGATTCAGTGTGCATTGAAATGTTTGGATTGTTTTTGCTTTATGTGATTCATTTGCTTCAATCCCTTAATATTTATTTTCATTTAATCCATCCGCTTGCACATTACCCTTGGTGTCCGCACATTCGGTTGTTCAGTCTCTGATGATTCAGATTTAAGTTTCTGAAACGAACGGTAGACAAATCAAATAATATTTACTGAAGAAATTATTTGATCTTGTGGTAAGACGCACGCCGCACACGCGCGCATAGAACATACATTTTCTAAAAAATTGCCAATTTTCAACTTTTTTGTTTTGGATTTCATTTGCATAACTCCATATCGAAACAGTGCTGTAACGACACGTACAGTGATGACGTTCGACATGTGTATTACAAAAGTTAGATCAGCACATTTAAGAAATTGCAGCAGAATTCGTACAATTGTACGATTATGAAACTGTAATTTGAAAAATTCGTATTAACACTTTTTGAAAAAATCGGTATGGAGAACCATACATGACTTCCACGTTGTAACATTTATGTTTAAAATAATTTACTTGAATTCGGTTCGGTAATTTCTAAAAAAATATCGTCCACCCTCAAACTAATTTCACTATTTATAGATATTCTTTGTTATTATGGGGTAGTCGTTTAATATAATGTTATTTTCAGTCACTTTATGTATAAAAATTAGATAGGCTTACTTTATTCTTATAAAGAAACCGAACTACGCATGTAATCATACCTCCTCCGAAGCACTCCGAAGTCACTCGTGGACCCTGAGCATCTTGCAGAGGGTTCATTCCCTAAAGACGAAAAGTCTGTCTATGAACCGTTCCTCTGTAAACACGTGCAGTTACACTGCCCAGCGATCCACAGGAAGCAAATCGATAACAAAAACGTGCAAAAGTAAGAAAATAAACATGAGTGAGGCCAGAAATAACGCGAATTGTGTGTGTGTGTATTGCCTGCCTTTTTATTGCGGTAATCATAATAATAAAATGGAAACGTAAACATTAGATAATTGAGATATGCTTGCCTGCCACGAACGATATATTTTCTATCATACATGATTTAAATTAAAATGAGAAATATAAAATTTTGTTAAAATGAAATGAAATGTTTCCATATAAACTACTTCTTTGTTGTCAATAACGTATTACACATATAAAACTTATAAAATTTACTTTCTCCATCAACAACTACCATTTTAATTTATAGAAAATTACCCCCTTCCCCTTCAACTACTCTTTTCATTTATAGATATTTCATCTACCTTTCTACAGTGGATTATTATGATCTTCTTATAAGGATACTTTATTTATCAAAATTAAGCACTTTACTCTTGTTAAAACGTAAAACGTTGCAGGTAAACTACCCCTTTCCCTTAACCGATCTTCACCAAAATCAATAGACCTCGAGTCCTCTGCAATTGAGAACTGTATACAAAAAATTAATTGATTCTGTTTGAATTTGCGGCAGTTATCGTTTGACATAGAAAAATTCTACACATAGACACACAGACACATTTCGAAAAATGACTTTTTTTCATGTTTTGAGGGCAGTACAATCAGAATCTGTCATTATCTCGAACACGATTTTTTTCGCCATGACGATACTTCCATTTCCTTATGGAACATGGAAGTAAAATTAAACCGGATCATGAGAAATTAATCTAAACATGGGAAAAACCTTGATGAATAGCCGAAGATAAAACAGAACACGCTTACTAGAAGTATTGTTTTAGTGTAATGAAAAGTGTATATGATCATAGCTACACCACACGGTAAATGTGATTTTCAGTTACTCGTTGATTTGATTTTAACTGCCGAGACTAGTATTGCTACTGGCAAAGATGGGATCCAATTATTTGTTTAAACGTCTGATCTGGTATTTGTAATTATACTTACTTGAAGCACCGCTTAATTCAACATGACGTACTCGCATAGCCTATAAGTACACATATCCGAAAGCACAGTATTATTTCATTATTCCGGTATAAATATCGTTATGATGGTCTCACTGGTGGTCGTATGGTACAGTGGAAAACAAAATACAAGACACCAATGAAGTCACTAAAAACCAGCTTTAATTATCACAATTAACAGTTTGTAATCAACAAGTTATTCCAGAAGATTATACTCGTACAATAATTCAAATTAAATTTGTCCACACGCAATAATAATGTCAACTAATAGAGTCCCGCAAAATAATCGCTTTTCACTAATAGCCGCTTGAACGCACGCAGTAATCGCCCGACGTACACTGAAAACTAAGCTGCAGGTGTGGGCTATTTATAGTCTGCAGGGTTCCATAATACGCAATCCTAAACAAGCAATCCAAAATTCTAGAGGATACTTCAACGTGACCTTGGTAGAAACACACGAACGCACGAGAACGTTCCGTATTCGTAACACTGCCTCGATTGTTGACGCGTGATAAGTGTCACGTAATTGTCTTTCATCACAAAGCAGGAGCAATATGTACGCGCGCACACACACACATTACAGCTGGGTTCTTTCACGATAGCCGACATACTTGTAGAACGTTCTGTATTACGTAACAATATCAACAGCATAAACTCTGAGCGAATTTCTGTATAGACGTAAATTATAGTAGCGTTCCACTGCAACTTTCTATTCTTATACAAATTTACTCTCATTTGATTGAGAAAAGGTAATGAAAATGTACGGTGGTTCATACAGTGAAGTAAAGATGGCATTTCAAGTGTCAGCTTTGATGATGATCCGTAAGTGTCCACCGGTCGTGGCATAAACTAGTGGAACTTGGGTTCAAGGCTGTGTAAAAATGTTTACTTGTAATCTAAAAAAGTAAAGAACTACGTAATTATATGATGTGACCTTATAAACTAAGTATAAGTTTTATGATGTGGACCTTGTTTCCTGAAACATACGTGAAGCTTAAGTAATATATTAAGAATGTACTTTTAAGAAGACTATTTTAAACTTTTGGCAACAACATTCAAGTCGGGCGTTTGCAGGTTTAGCAGAACAAGTAGCGTAAAAGAGACGTCACTTGTTGACAAATCGCTTTGCGTCGCTTCGTGTCGTATTAGACACATACGACATAACTTTTTCTTTTCTCAATTGTGTTTTTTGAATAATCATCAATCCCTTAATATTTATTTGCATTTTAATCCATCCGTTTGTACATTGCCCTTTTTATATTTTTGTCGAGCTTCGTCCAAACGGTCGTTACGTTCAGGCATTTAGTATTTTAAATAGTAATTACAAACACAGGGATGAGGCTACCTACTACCTAGTATTGTCATCCTGCTGCAGTGGATACTGACCTCCCTGAAACTTCCCCATTTTCTTGCGATATATGAGTTCTCATTCTCTAAGGTCGCGTTGTGTCCGCGAAATGTCACGTCAGCACAAACACTGGTTTAGGTACCAAGACTGTAGTTCCCACCGGAAGAGCAGAACAATATTATATCAACAGTGATCTGTAAGCATTTCTTCTGTTAAAAGTTTGATGGTGGACTGAAAGATTTAAAAAATTTTATGTTAAATGGCCCTTCCTTTTCTACTCAAGAAGAAAAAGAGTTTTTGGTTATTTTTTTAAATATTTTTTTGACTTCTATTTGGTCTTGTCTGGATCTAGGTTAGGCATTTCCGGTAGCCTCTCTGGAGTACCGGTGATATTTAGATTTTAATTTCCGTGCGGTATAATATTAGTTCAGCATTAAGAAATATTGACACAATTTCAAAATCTATGTAGCTGTACCTGTACTGTTTCCTTTTAGTACAGTCACCAAATTAAGCGGTGCCTTTGAGATTTTTGGGATACAGCTAGATAAAAGGATGAGAATGAATTTTAAAAACAAAGTTTGCCAGAATTCCGTTCGGGATTTCGAAAAACGGGAGGGGGAAGGTACAAAAAAAAGCACTTTTCGTAATTACCTCAGAAAATAACAAAGTTACAAAAAACTACAAGACAACAAAAAGAAATAGTATAAAATTCTCTACATGTATTGTTTTGAACATTTTTCTCCCAGATCAACAGTTTTCGAGATATCACCGGTGAATCGTTGTGTACAAAATTGATAAACGCGGCCTGCGCGGACGGACGAGAAGGCTTGTTATATGCTGCAATATGTAAATTATCATAAAAACCATAAAAACTGTCATAGAGAAAAAATAGAAAAGCATTTTAAATCTGAGTGTACTGACTTTTATGTTAAAAAGACATACATTGTTAATATTAATTTTAAATACTTAAAATAAAGAAATAAATTTTTTGTTTTATGCAACTGACATGTGTATATAGTAATATTTTGTTACAAAAGCATGTAAATGAAAAAACGTTTGCAATATAAACTAGATAGATATAGTTTATCGAAAATGAAATGAAAATTTCTACTGTTTTATAGGCATAAAATGAGGTAACTTTGAAATTTATGTTATTTTGGAGTTCTCGAGTTTTCCTAATTTTTTATACTTTGCACTTCTGTAAAATTTTTAAAAGTAAATATTTTTGAACAAAAGTTACGCAAATATTCTTTAATGTGTAAAGAATATCAATTTTTACCGTCTATTAATTCTTTACACAAGGATTCTGCGTTGATATCGCGAAAACTGTTTATCTGAAAGAAAAACGTTTAAAACAACAAATATAGAGAATTTTATGCTCTTCCTTTTTAGTGTCTTATGTTTTTTTGTAACTTTGTTATTTTCCGAGATAATTACAAAAATGCATTTTTTGTACCTTCCCCCCCGTTTTTTTTAAATCCCGCCACAGAATTCTGGCAAACTTTTTTTTTAATTCATTCTCGTCCCTTTATCTAGCTGTATCCAAAAAATCTCAAAGGCACCACGTAATCCGTGATTTTTTCTTTTTTTTTGGCTTCGGCGACTGTACTATTTTTATGAACTTCCTGCTTAGAAATCTTCATCACAATGCGTATTGTAAAAGTTAACATTCTCTCGAGATCGAATAAAGTTTAAATACCTCAGAAGTAAGGATTTTAATGGTATAATCCATCGTAAGAGGCCACATCCTTCTGGAATACATCGCATTGCCTCTACTTTCGTTGTTATCAGCATACTGCGAATCCCGATAAGTCGGACGGATAACATAGTATTAAATCATTACGAAAACCAGAGTCAAAAATAAAAACTTAACATTCAATTATTAGTAGCCAACAATCGCCTCTAAAATATTACAATTAGTAAGGATATAAGCATTCAAAACCGAATTAACTCACAGCTAGGAATATGAGACACTTAGAAATATAGCAGACTGGCTATGATGTCAAACTGGATTTGGGTTCTGAACCGATTAAGCGACTTTAGTGTGTACGAAAGACAATATGTTTTAAATATTGACGCTGATAGGGGAAGAACATTTCATTGTCCTACCAGTACTGTGGTCACGTTACCAGTAAGGGGTAAAACCAAGTAATTAATAAAATTTCATTAAGAGTATGGGGATTTTCAATTATTAGTTATTATGTTATCATCTAAGTTATCCGTTATACGTGAAACCAGATTTAAGTTTCCTACAAATTTTTCCAGGACTCATATAAAACTCAATACCTGAGATAACATATTAGGGTAGTTCTCCAAAAGTAAAGGACACTACAAAGAAACGAGTAGAAATATTATTACAACTACTTTAAATTACATATCAAACTGTAGGTAATGTGTTCCTTGTTTTCTGTATAATCCCCAGACCGGTTTACACGTTTGTCCCAACGTGACACTAATTTTTATACGAGTATACTGTGTATATAAAAATTCTTCTCATGGGGAGCCTCAGATACTGGGTGGATAGCAAAAGTTCCATCAGATATGATGGAAAGCTGCGAATAAGGCTACGTCAAATAAGCAGTCCCAAACCGAGGCGGCAACATTAGCAGGGTGTGGTGGGGTGACCGGCGGCGTGGTCAGACCAGTTAAAGTCCACATAATCCCTATAACAATGATGTGACATGGTGAATAAGTGCCGCCATCAAATAAAGCACTGCCCCATACTCCTTTGTATGGTATGGGATAGATTCCGAAAGGCTAGGGGACGGCCACTCCGAAATCAAACCAAGGGGTAGATCAAGCTCCAAGCTGTAGAGAAAGTAACTGTCCTAGAAGAGTAAATTCCGATAGAAAATCGGGAATGGCAGGATACCTTGAGGTGGCAAACCCATCACCTACCTACCTGACTTAACAGGTTGGTAGCCTGTATTAGGAAAATTTTTTTGAATACTCAAAATCTTCAGAAGCAGCCGGATTGATTTCATGGATTCACTAGAGGCTAATAAAGCCCATTTTAGATTACAAACGTGTTTACAGAAGATCTGTGGGTAGGCCCTGGAAGAGATGGCTGCAGTGAAGACGGAACAGGCTATAAGCCTACACCGGGAAGTGACGACGACGACGACGACGATAAAAGTTTATGTCCGAATTTGTCAGCCAGTCTTTTGTCTCACTTTTCACTTCTTCGCCAGACGAAAATGGCCTTTCAAAAAGAGTTTCCTTCAGCTTCCTGAACAGGTAGAAATCACAGGCAACCAGATCAGACCTATAAGGGGGGAGTGGTACTCCAGATTTCTTCTAATTTCTTAAAGTGTTCTCTAAGCAGTATTGGAGTTGCTTGTCATGCTAAAGCTTTACATCTCTGATCAGCATTCCAACACGTTTTTCGACGAATGGCTACTCGTAATTTGTGTGAACTTTCAATGTAACGATCAGCATTAATTGTTTCTCCTTTGTGAATGAAATTAACTAACAACAGTCCTTCTTGTTTCAGAAAAATGACACCATAATTTTCAAGTCAGAAGTTATCTTTTTGCAGCTGGTGATCCCCCTTTTTTTCTTGATAAAAGTTTCACCCCATGTGACGATACTGTAGAGGTTCTTCGTGATAACGCAGCAGGTTGTTCAAGGTCACATCCATTCGTTGTAATTTGCGTTGTTCAGGCAATTCGTTGGGCAACCATAGGGCTGAAACTTTCCGATAGCCTACAGCGTCGTGAAAAATCTGATAAACAGTTGTTTTTCTCATGAAAATTGTGTATGTAACATACTTTATTCTAATGCAATGTAATTAAATAATTACTTAATGCAAAGTAAGAAATGTAATTACTTTACCTCAGCCGGTTACCAGAAGTTCTTAACACGACGTTCGTTTTCAGCATTGTATGCAGTTTGAGATTTTCCTGCGCGTTGCTTGTCAGACAATAAGGTCCTCCCTTTCTTAACCCGACTACCATGCTGACTCTTGTTTACATGAAATTTCTCTCCCACCGTACACTTTAACAATTTTTCCGTGCATATCTGTTGGATTCTTTTGTTTTTCGTTCAGAAATCGAATAACTGCTCTCACGTATACACCGGACGGATTTTCAGTTCGAGGTATTTTTTAAACAGACTGATGTAACCTCACCACAAACGACAACATTAGAAACCACTCCTACGGTACATTTCTAAATCTTGCAACGAAACAGGATTGGGATCATAATTGCATTTGTATCCTCATGGCAGCGCTAGTGTTTCTTATGTTTGGAACCGCCCTCGTATATCTCAGGTAATAATGAGCGACTGAAGCGTAGTACTAGCCGCACGATTTCTCTGATATGCCGAAGGGTTACCGTAGACACCTAACTCTTCCTCCTAAACTAATACTGCCATTGTATAAAAACGATCCATTATTATTATTATTATTATCATCCCACCGGGGCTGCCCAGGGCTCAATTTTGGGCCCTGACCTTTAGAACGTATCCTACAATGGCATTTTACGGATGAAGACGGCGCCAGACACTTTCATGTGATACCGCGACAGCGATTCTAGCACGAAACACTGATGATGCACAAAGAAGCCTGAATCAGGTAATGCAGCGAACGGGCTCCTGACTTGAAGAACAAGGCCTGGACATAGACACTGAAAAGACCGAGATAGTACTGCTCACCTGGCGACGGATCGCCTCAATCATACCGGAGCACGTGGGAGCTGAGACGATACTTACAAAGAACGCTGTTAAATTCCTAGGGGTGAGGCTAGATTCAGAGCTCTCCTATTGGGAACAAATCGAGTATGCAGCTGATAAGGTAGCTAACAACACAACAAAGCTCAATACGCTTATGGCCAATGTAGGAGGTATGTATGGCAGCTGTAAGCAAGAGGCGATTGTTGATGGCGGTCATGGAATAGTTTGCGCAGTCCTTCTGTATGGTTGCGACATCTGGACCGATACACTAAAGACGGAAAAATACAGGTAACGTATCGGTGCAGAGAAGAGGAGCCCTCAGAGTAGCATCCTCTTACCGGACAGTTCCAGAGCCAGTAGTCCTGGTAATAGCGGGAGTGATTCTCACAGACCTGTTGGCTCTAGAGCGAAAGCATCTCTTCGAAAGACGAATGTAAATGGAAAGTATGCGGCAAACCATGAAACCAGGAAACTCACTCTCCGGCACTGGCAAGATCGACGGAATAGAGAGGATAGAGGAAGATGGACCGCAAGGCTCATGTCAAACTTGAAGGAATGGATTGACCGCCAACACGGTGAGGTTAACTACCATCTGGTACAGTTCCTCAGTGGTCATGGCAATTTTAATGCCTACCTCCACAGAAAGGAAAGGTTCAAAGCCCAGCATGCCAATACGGTGGTGACTTTACCGATGAAGATGCCTTGCACACCTTTTTCAAGTGCTGCAGTTTCACAAGAGAGAGGATAGCACTGGAATTTACGCCCGAGAGCGTAGTTGATATTATGCTTCGAGGCAAGGCGGAATGGGACCGCATTTCTGCATTTATTCAGTGGGTCCTACTAGAAAAAAAATACAGGCCCAACTTGCACCCAACAGGCAGTAGAAGATAAGGAGCAACTACAAGGAGCCCGATAAGGGCGCAGTACGCTCCATCCTACTGATCCAGGATGGATATGAATGCCGGAAGTAGAGGTGGGTTGTTTAATAATCGAGAGCCCAATCTAACGGTGCATAAAGCATTTTCCCGCTCTTAAAAAAATTATTATTATTATCATTACAATATACATATCTTGTTAAAACAATTTGTTTTTGTACGTACGTTAAGTTCCTTTCCGAAGGTACAGTATCACTAATTGGAAGAGAATAATCAATGCCGAAGGCTTCCTTACTGAACCGTGAAATTATATCGACGGTGCTTTTAAGACGCAGTACGCATGATTTTTCTACAGCGCGTCAGGTGCCACTACTTTGGGAAAAAAAAAAAATCGAAAACAACAAATTAACGATCAATTTATTTTCAGAACGAATATTAAGTAGAACAAAAGCAATTAACACACATATGACGACGTTTTATACAGGCGTGTGTGTATTATATGGTGTGTCAGTGTTGTGCGCATGACATGTAGTCGACCTTCACGAATTTTGACGTAAGATATCCATGACCTTAGCAGCGCACAAGAGGAGGTGTTAAGTGGTAGCAGTCAGTCGAAACACCTAAAACACACACATTTACACACAGGCACAGGCAGAGTTAGAGAGAGAGAGAGAGAGAGAGAGAGAGAGAGAGAGAGAGAGAGAGAGAGAGAGAGAGAGAGAGAGTCTGAAAGGGGCACAAGTAGAAAAATATATTATACAGTAACAAGGGTGTATAATCAGTGTTTAAATTAGTGACAGCTTATTTAAATAATTAAGTAAATCCGGTGACAGCCGGCCAGTCAGAGTCATGGCGGTAAATTAAAACTATTTCTTCCTCACCATTATTTGTGAGTGTCAATCCCTTATCTAGATGTATAAATCTTGATTGAAACGATCTGCCTTTACAAACACAGATAACATTTTTTATACGATCACATAATCCGAGTTTTTCAGCGTATATTAAACGAGCGATTAGAACTATTGTTAGAGTTTTTTTTTTCTTCTTTGTTCTGTATTTTCTCGTTCTGTTAGCTGCGCGTTTATATCTCTTGACATCAGTCGGAAAGGAGACTTTAATGTACTGTTATTATAATGGAATATATTATACTGTATGACTCGTTGATTTCAATAAGCGACGAAAAGATTGTTACTTACACCAGAAGTGAACATAGAAGTCAGCAGTTCGAAAATTTAAGTATCTCGGTGAAATAATTCAAGAGAATGGTTTAGAAAAATCTGCTATAGAAGAAAGGATTCACAAGGTGGAAAGGGCATGTGGTATAACTAAAGATATTTACAATAAAAAGTGCATATCTAAAAATGCGAAAATAAGGCATTACAGTACAGTAGCGAAGCCAGAATGATGCAAGTGAATGTCTAGCATTGAATTATAATTTATACAAACTAGAAATATTGGAAAGACAAAGTATTAGGAAAATATTAGGCCCACAAAAAACTTCAGAATATTGGAAATTAAGAAGTAATGATGAAATGTAACAAAGTATAGAATATATAACAGAACCAGTGAGAAAAAGAAGACTATTATTTTTTGGACATTTATATAGAATGGACGACAATAGGTTGACAAAGAATATCTTCAAATATCTGTGGAGGAAGAAGTCAACATCAATTTGGAATAAAGAAGTCCAAAAGGATTTAAAAACAATAATATACACGCAGAAGAAGCAATCTAAAGAGAAGTTTTTTCGGCAAAAGTGTTACGTAAAAATGGAAGGAGTCCATCGTAGGAGAGAGAAAAAGGCAGGTTCAAAGTGGACTGAAGACAGGAAGAAGAGACACAGTGAAAAGAACAAAGAATAAAGAATTGAAATTGGCATGTAGTCCTTAGATGGCCGATAAAAAAAAAAGTTTTACTCTGAATAAAACAAGACTGGATTTTGTTTGGTGTTTGACGAAAGGAAGAAGACCTGTCATCTCTTGGCCAGCGAACGTCTATTGGTCGCACGCCGTTGTCATAGTAACCACTAGACAGTCTGTTTCTTAGACTTTCACGGCGGGGGTCATAATTATTTAGATTATTATCCGGGCCGTAAGGCCGTGGTCTTCCAAAATCTTCTTGCCGATAGATGTTATTCGCGTGATCAGGCGTTTCGGCCTCACCTCTGTAGCCTACCTTTAGTGAAAGGTCTTTAAGAAACTGACAAAATGTACGTTAGTCAACCACAGTACTGTAGCAAAGGCTGGCATTGACAATTACCGCAATGTGGTAATGTATGCGTACAATAATAATAAATACACGAGTGTTCGTGTAAAGTCGTATGGGAACCAAGTAACCGGGTAATTATTCATTACTTACTCCGTTAATAAGGTAATTATGAGAAACACGGTCAAGAGTATTTCAGCTGACCGAGAGCTATTTTGATTGTTTAAAAGAGAGAAAACGAAGTCAATGATATCAAAATAAAAATTTACAGGCATTGCACAAATACAATGCACAGAGAAGGGCATTGAAAATGCTTCAATAAATCTAAAAAATATATATATTTATGTTAATTCACCAATCAATGAATTCATTCTTCATTCACCAATCAATGAATTCAATCTTCATTTACCAATCTACACATTATAAGTTAAATGTAGTCGCATTCATAAGCGAAGTTTTATGTGTGTACTACGTTATTGACAACAAAGAAGTAGTTTCTACGGAAACTCACCGGTTCCCATTTTCGATCACGCACCAGCGATCGGCCGCAAATGTGCGACACGTCCTTATAAACATTTTCAATGTTAAAACTGATAATAGCGTTTGTAAATAGTAAATTTAAAATTGCGCCAAAATTACTGGTAACAGATATTGGTCGAATAGAGAGGGTTCGAAAATTTAAGTATCTAGGAGAAGTAATTCAAGAGAATGGCTTAGAAAATCTGCAATAGAAGAAAGTATTCATAAGATGGAAAGGGCATATGGTATAACTAACGATATTTACAATGAAAAGTGCATATCTAAAAATGTGAAAATAAGGCATTACAGTACAGTAGTGAAGCCAGAATGCCTATATGCAAGTGGATGTCTAGCATTGAATTATAATTTAGACAAACTAGAAATATTGGAAAGACGAATTATTAGGAAAATATTAGGTCCCACGAAAACCGCAGAAGGTTGGAAATTAAGAAGTAACGATGAAGTATATCAAAGTGTACAAAATATAACGGAAACAGTGAGAAAAAGAAGACTATTATTTTTTGGACATTTATATGGAATGGACGACATTAGGTTAACAAATCAGATCTTCAAATATATTTGGGGGAAGAAGTCAACAACAAGTTGGATTAAAGAAGTCCAAAAGGATTTTAAAAAAATAATATACACGCAGAAGAAGCAATCTAAAGAGAAGTTTTTTGGGCAAAAGTGTTACGTAAAAATGGAAGGAGTCCATCGTAGGAGAGAGAAAAAGGCAGGTTCAAAGTGGACTGAAGACAGGAAGAAGAGACACAGTGAAAAGATGAAAGAATATTGGAGAAAAGAAAAGAACAAAGAATAAAGAATTGAAATTGGCATGTAGTCCTTAGATGGCCGATTAAAAAAAAAAGTTTTACTCTGAATAAAACAAGACTGGATTTTCTTGCAAGTAATTTTCCGAAAACTGCCTTTTTGATGTCGAATAAACTACTTCATTTTAAACCATAAGATACCTTAGTAATTACATATAATGAAACTGTTGCTCAATAAAAGTGTAAATATCAAAAATGGGGTTGTTCGGTTAAGGGGGAGGATAGTTTACCTGCATTGTTTTGTGTTTTAACAAGAGTCAAGAAACCTACTTAATTTTCATAAATAAGTGCCCCGAAAATAAAGTCATATTAATCTACTGTAAAATGGGAAATGAAATTCAATATAAATGGAGAGGGTAGGTGAAGGGGAAGGGGTGACTTTTTGAAAATTACTTTGCTGATATCAAGTAAAGTGCGAGTATTTAATTTTGAAGGATACGATACCTTAGCAATTACATATGATAAAACTATTACGCTATGAAAGTGTAAATGTCATTAATGGTGCAGATCGGTTGAGGAGGAGGGATGATTATCTGCGTGGTTCAGTTCTTTATAAGAATAAAGTACCTAATTTTCATAGTTAAAGTGACTCGAAAATAACATTGTAATAAACGACTACCCCATAGTAATAAAAATATCAATAAATAGTGAAAATAGTTTGAGGGTGGGCGATATTTTTAGAAATTATCTAACCGAATTCCACTAAATGAATTTAAATATAAATTTTAGAGCATGGAAGTCACATATTGTTCTCCATACAGATATTTTTATTACGTTTCAATATTTTTCTATGTAAATCCTTAGCTCTTGCATAAAGGTTAATTTGATAAATTAATTGCTACACTAAGAATATCGAGTGAAAGTTAGAAGATTCTGTACTTTTGGAATAGGAAAAAGTATATGAGAGTATTTTTGAGACATAGGCACTAAAATGTCACTACATAAGCGTGAAAGTTACAACATACAATTTATTCTCTATTCTTCTATGCTTCCAATTGCTCCAGTGAAACGAAGCATACGTATTGTTAGGTTACCGTAGGGATGGCGAAGAACTAACTATTCATAGTGAATCAAAACCAAACGGGTATAGCAGGAACCTCGGATACATTCGAGGCAATAAAATATATCTCCAATTTGGACAGCTGGGTATTGCGAGTTTTTCGTCTTGACGAAATTTTATTACTCCAGGCAGTAAAATTCTGCCAACGATTCTGCCCAAGACTTATGAACGCTCCTACGATTTAATGGGGATTCCAAGCGAATGAATGGAGGTTTTTAATGGATTTTTTGTAACAACCTTGTCATGAGAGATTCGAATAAAACAAAACCCACCGACACTTCAGTCCAACCAATAGATTATTACGTCATAGTAGTATTGAATTTCACAAGTTTCAGTTTGAAGCTTGTTGCAGATACAAGGTGCAAAAATAAGGAAAAATATATTTTAAGCGATCTCCGTTAGCTTCTAAGAAATAACACTTGATGATATTTTAAAGCATTAGTATTACTAAGATGTTACTGATGCTGGCAAATGTTAAATCAAACTGAAAACTGTTATTACGCGTATAAACAAATTTTTGTAAATGTTTATAACGCGTTTTATTTATCTTAACACATACGTTTCGTATACCTGACACATTCTCATTGGTTATCGGAAATAAAATATATATTAAACCCAAAAATAGTAGACCTATTTATTAGCAATGAAAACAACCATAAAACTTAACGCATGATATAAATGGAACATAGGTCTAATTTTAATCAAAACGATAGTCTGCCAAACACTGGAGGATACAACAGTTTCTTCTTTTCTCTTCCAACAATCGGAAGATTTAAACGGAGACGCAGTCTGCCTCTGTAGTCGAGGTGGGCCGATATACCAATAACAGGTATTTTGGAGCGATATTTTTGTGGAACGGGTATAACAGTGACTGAAAAGTTGAAATACCTGTTCCGATTCAACGATAACTGAAAACTGAAAAGTCGAAATACCCCTTCCGATTACTCGCGGTTCCGAGTCGCGGGACCCCCTTAAGCAACTAACGAATAAACAAATAAACGAGTACAACGAGTATTACAAATACACGAGTACAAAGCCACTTTTTGATGCTGAATACTTCATTCTGGCCATGTGCCGATTGCCATACAAGTACGAAACGAAGCAAAACAGAGAGGTTCAGAATATCTCTATGCCAAAGAGACGAAGCTGTTTTTCATAAACGAAAAAATGCATACTGATGTTACATTTATTCTCGTGTGTTACGCAGACATATAAAACAGATTAAAATAACAGATTATATATTTTACTAGTCACCAACTTCGTAAATTTTGAAAAAGCGAATATTGTGTTATAACCTACAGAGTGGCTGATAGGCTATCTAGTATTTCTTGTTAATGTGATTCGGAGATGATTTTAACTTCACTGCACATTTCACGTAAATTTTTTTGACATTCTTTGTTGTGCTATTATGTGTACTCTAAATTTCATTGCCTGAGTTGTGCAACTGATTTGCTTGAGCAAAATGGAATCAATAATTTAATATTAAATCTATTTAAGTTTGTTTATTCCTAGTGAAAACTTAAATTAGTATTCTCAAAGGGAGATATGCCTATAAATTCTCTTGTTTCTTATTTAATTTTAAACAGTTACAGCAAAATAAAGTCACAGTGTAAAGTGCCACTGTTAATGCTTTTAGTTTCAATTTATTTCTTATAACAAAATATACAGTACAGGTATATGTACAATACGTATATAATAACAGGTATTTGTACGTGTTATTTTTTTGGAACGGTTTCGTTCGTACCGTTATTTTCAAATACTAGTTTAACACATCTCTACTTCTCTGTAGTTGACAGGACGATGTTGGCCCGGTTTCAACTTACCGTGTTTTGTACGATTGTCTCGCAACTGACCGCAGTCCGTAACTCTTGCTACGCATCTGTCATCTCTAGATCTTCTGAGTGCCCATACCACGTGAGACTTTTATCTTCAACATAACTGAGCACATCTTCCTCTACAGTCATTCTCAATCTTATTATACTAATAAGATTGGTATTAGTATAATTTTATTACTAATCTACATTCTTGAGAGCCCGCAGCCCATTCTTCCAGTAGCTCCGTTTTCGTTGCTGCTACTTCTCTTTATACTTTTTGCTCGTGATCCAGTTTTCCGCTCTGTACATCATTACACTAGGCACCGCGGTATTTAATAATGTTACGTAATACGGAACGTTCTACAAGTATCTCGGCTATCCCAGCAGATCCCAGCTGTAACGTTTGTATGCGTACATATGGTTGCTGTTTTGAGATGAAAGATAATTACGTGACACTTGTCATGCGTCAACCAACGAGTCTATTCCAGACCGCGCGGTCAATGTACAGAGTTCAAGGACACTGTTTCTAGTGGATCCGAGACCTGTTTGTTTAACACGTCAACCTAAGTGACAGATTATTATGGAATCTCAGCGGGGTATAAATATAAGCATTCAGGGACGCTTAGTTTCAGGTTACGTCAGCGATTACTCAGGTCAGTTATTGTCGGGCGATTTACACAGTGCATCTTAAGTGGTGTATTAGTGAAAAGTGATTACAGTGCTGAATTCTTTATAGTTGACATTATTACTTGTGCGGACGGAGTAACGTGAATTATTGTACGAGTATAATCTTGTCGAATAACTTGTTGATTTCAACTGTTAATTGAGATTAATCAAGGCTGGTGATCTGGTGATTAGTGAGTTAATTGGTGTCTTGTATTTTGTTTCCCACTGTACCATACGACGATCAAGGAGACCGTCGTAACAATATCATTGCTTTGGTGTATTGAACTGAGTTGCCGCGATGGAAGAATACGTTTCATTTTTATGTAGATACGGAATGTCACGCACAGTGGATCCAGCAAACGTTTCAACGCGTTGTGTGTAGCTGATTACTCGCCTCTTCGATCATAATTGCGATCATGTGTATGCACTGTACGCAGGCTACTAGCCGTGATGTGCAATACATTCTTTCCTTTCCTTTGACTGGCTACATTCTAGTCCACAGTACAAATAGTTTGTGTGTGTATGTGTGAGTGTGTGTGTGTGTACGCGCGCGCGTGCTAAAGACTAAACAAAATTTAATTAATGAAACCAGGACGTTCCGCGACGAGTGACAACGGTGTCGGTCGTTCCGGATAAGAGGGGCTGGAACACCTTGGGCTGGAGAACGTACTAACGCTGATGCAACGCCTTTATTACACTTTACACAAAGCGGACAATTTCTTAGCGGCCAGTCATAACAGACGTTAATTAAACGTGGCACGCGTGTTACCCAATTAGCAGCGTTTGCTGGATGGCGTTTAATTGGCTGGCAGCGACTTTGTCGTGTCATAATATTTTTTTTGCAGGTTATTACACACGGTAAACGCCGTTTTTCCTGTCAGTGTTTTTTTTTTTTTTAATTATCCGTTTTATTTATTGTTGTAATCGTTATTTTTGTAGGCACAAAAGTAACAGTGGCGTATCTAGAATTTGGCCTTGAGGAGGGCGTTATCAAACGAAAGAAAATAAAACAAGTTAAGACTAATCATCATTACTATCTTTAAAGTGGCTGAAATCAGTCCCATTAAGGTAAACGTTAGTGACACAATAAAAATACGCGTTATTGAAATATTGTTTACAAGACTGAATTCACTGAATTGGTTTTCCTATATCTCATATTTCAAACGTACACGCTAATGCTGTGTAATAAACCTGTTTGGATATTTAAAAAAGAGTTACTACTGCATTAGCGTACACGGCTGAAAAATTAATAAGACGGCCTAAAGACTAAGAGATTAACAAAGCTCGCCAACTTGTTCGACCCTCTAAGGTGGGGGGTGGGGGGTCCGGTCCCGTTCGTCCCCCTCCGTAAATACGCTCCTGTATTGCCCGTATGTGATAAGCAATGAGGTACAACATCTGTTTGATTTTACTTTTTTTGGCATCTGAACTAGGTACCGATGGGTGAAAGTACCGATGGGCCTATATTTAAGTCGTTTCATCTGAGTATTGCGCATTTATTTCAAAATTTATGTATACAGAGTTCGGCTACCTCAACGAAAAGCTTCGTTTATTGAAAAAATGTGTAATGAGACAGTGAGCGTAACAATGGCCAAAAGCAACATTTATACATGATGTAACGTAAAAGGTGTCCTCACTATACATAATAGGACTCCATGCACTAGTAAAAAAAGATAAGGAAGTTTGTATAAACGTAGCTCTGGAACGTCTCATTTTCCCATTTTGTTGCCGCCATTTTGTGTTTTTAAAGAAAACTTTGTGTCTCCAGAAGGAGTTGAGATATCTTAATAAAATATAGCATACATGTTTAATGTTCTTTAATAAATAAACGATTATGGTTATTTTGAGATCTCAAAGTTAAAATGGCGGTTATTTTAATTTTTTGGTCACTAATAGTTCTGAAAATTTTAATTTTATCAAATTATGGTTTATTACGCAAAATGTTAAGGCTTCCATAGAAAATACGACATCTTGTTTGAAAACCGAATTATGGGGGAAAACAGCGTATCCATAAGTTAAAAAGGTTTGAGCAAAAGAGTAACAACTTTAAATAGATTTTTCCTATACACTGGACGAATCCAAGTCCGGTAAAAAAAATCAAGTAGTCAGTATTTACGGATAGACTAGTTTCCTCTGTAACTCGGCTAATTGTCAACAGATTGAAACAAATAGCATGTCGTTGTTTTTACAATGAAAGGCTTAACGTTTTATGTAATAAACAATAATTTGCTAAATTTAAAATTTACAGAGATAATAATGATAAAAGTTAAAGTTGTTGCCATTTTGAAATTTCAAATTGGAAAATAGTAGTGATTTTGCAAGGGATTGCAAACATGTGTATGATATTTCATTAAGATATCTCAATACTTTCTTGAGATTTAAACTTTTCCTTAAGAAACACAATATGGCGGCCAGACGGCAAACGATACGTTTCCGGACCAGTGTTAATAGAAATTATTTTTCTTATATTGATGTGTGGAATTCGAGTATGTATCGTGAGGACACATTTTACGTTACACTCTGTATATCTTCTTAATTTTATCCAGTGAATATTCCGAAATTGGAAATTACAAAGGCACTAAAGTAACTGATTAATACCGTATTCCACGGTTGACAGATACTAGTGCTCTATGATAGATATCATTACTGTTTTTATTTGTATGTTCATACCATCGCGAACGTGTCCGTATAATAATTAGAATTCTTAGAATCGCCCAAAATACTCGCCGAACATCAATTATTCAATCAGATCATCATCATCTTCACAAGACGCCATAGGCTAGGTGCTGCCATTTCTGCTTTCTAAGATCCTCTAGCCATCTCTTCCTGGGTTTACCCAACCATCTGTGTCCTATAGGTTTGTATTTCCAGACTTGTTTGGCCAGTTTGGAATCCGACATTCCTTCTAAGTGTCCTATCCACTGTTGTTTGTAATCTTTTAATTTTTCATTCAAGATAAAAACTCTTCTCTGATGGCCTCATTCTTTATACGGCCAAGTTTAGAACACCTTTTAACTCCTCTTACAAACGCCATTTCCGAGGCCTCTATTTTACTGTCTTGTTTCTCAGTCGTTGTCCGTAAGTCACGCCCATAGGATAGTACAGAGACTGCCATAACTTTGCTAAACTTTAATTTAGTAAGTTTGTGTAAATTTTTACAAAATTAAAGTTTAAAAAAATTAAAAATTAAAATTAATCAGGATCATCTATAGTTTATTTATTTAGTTACAACCAAGAAATTCACATCATTCTTCTGCTGCTGCTAATTCTCCTTCTTTTCCTCCCTACTCGATTGTCCGATTTCTAGTAGTGAGAATTAGTTCCTTTTTCTTACGGCCTTTCACTGTTTTCGATTCTAGATAATTTAATACCTCCAAGTAGAAGAGGTCTTTAGTGCCTTTCTTGGCGGTATTTAGTGTATCTAGTGTATTGTTCGTGTAATCTGTGGGGTTCATCTGTTCACTTTCTCCTTCCCTCTTACACCGAAAATGAGGTTATGTACCTAAAATATGTATTTATTTTGACGAATCGTTTCTGCCAATTGTAAGTCAACAGCGGCAGTGTTCCCATCTTACACGTTATATAACGTGTATAGTTTTAACTTATCCTGCACACTGCAAATCACAGTTACTTCAACTTAGTGTAAGGGTAAATGCTTTATTAAGGGTAAATGCTTATGCACAAATTTAGTTCACTCTTTTCTCTTCTTTCTCATTTTTTCATTTTCTATTTATTGCAACTACTTTGTTCCAGGTTTATCTAGGTCATTTTTTCCAGTATCTTCGCTTCCTACTGTGACGATTTAAAAATTATTTAAATAGCACAAAATTAAATTTTTGTTCTTATAACAAGTGAGAGTATAATCCACCCTTATCTGTACCTAGATACCTGTATCAACGTGCAAGAAGTCCAGTACGAACATGCAAAGTACAATGTTATTAAGCGAAAACTAATAATTCTTCTAATTAAATAAAAGACGTATTAATAATAAAGGAAATATCTAACTCATAACAAAAAAGGTAGCATAATTTATACTAGTTAATTAATGGACAATTAATAATAATAAAGGAACGAACTACTTTTCTCTCAGCGCGTAAACCGCGCCAGCTTACAGACTCCCTGCCGCTAAACTAGCCCCAGTCGCCGGAGAATCTTCGACATGTAAGCAGCTCGAAAATGTGTTGTAAAGTTACACTTACGTGTATGTCGCAAAACAACGATGTAACAAGACGTTAGTTCTTCTAATATATTTAATCCAATGTAGCGTTAGTAAAACTTAAAAACTAGTAATGTAGTACGTGGAGGAAATATTAATAATATAAAAAAAAAAACTTAGCCGACATCTCTTTACGAACAGTAAGTGGTAAGATATGTTCCTTACCATGTAAAAGTAAACATCAGTGCTGCTAAAATAAGAACAAATAAAATGTAAAAAGTGAACAACCAACACCTGGAGAAAAGTTACTACAACAACCGTACGAACTTCAAGTAGCAGAATCCAACCGTCATGACCTAGACTACAATTCGGAAACAACCAACTAAATGGAGGATCCAGATGAACAACGAACTACACCCAAGAAGACCTACTGAAGAGGATCATCTCGAACACCCACCGCAGACTCACGTTATATCCAGGTGACATTAAACCATAACTTCTGTGCATAACTTGTTTTTTAAAAACCGCAACAAAAAGAACAGTAAAGTTTCTTGTGAAGACTTTTAGATCAGCATAGATTAGACTTTTAGATTAGCATATAAATGTTTGTAATTTCTGTAATGCTATAGTAATAACCTGATGATGTTTAAAGGTAAAGTAATTCTGAAAATTACATCAGACTATTCTTCAAATAGTTTGGATGATGTTGAGATATGTTAGAATATTGCAAAGTTAAAGCCCGGATCCGTGGTAGGCCTAATTGAAATAATACACAGCTGTATGATTTTGAGATACTAAGAGTAAAAATTTAAAGAATATTTAATGCAGAATTTATAAGAATTTTCTTTTAAAAGTAAAGTAAAGTAAGTAAAAAAACAAAAAGATGACCATTAAAGCTATTACTTTTATATACTTAGTTAAAATACCAGAATAAAGAGATGTTTTCGCTAATATCCAGAGAGTGAATAAATTTTGTAACCTTGGACTAAATCCTGATATATACATTGTCATAATTTGTTGGTAAGTAAATTTTACTAACTATGGCAGCTAGTTTAATTAACAGCGAACAATTAAACTGGTTCCCGATGTTATAATGTCTTGAAAGGAGAGACGTTATACTACGTTGTACTTACTCGTCCTTTTGCCCCATTCGCTGTAAATGTTCCATCTACACAGTTCCATCCCTTCTTTCACATCTCACTTATTCTTAAGTGTCTTATGATTTCTAAGTTTCTCAGTATATCTTACTTTGTACCCCTGTCTATCTCTTCTGAGATGCTTCACCTTAACAGCTTGTAATTTTTCCACGTATTTTTGAATCATTATCCAGGACTTTTAGTTAAAAGTTAGAATAGATAAATCATATCTTAGATACCTCCGTTATCATTTGTTTGCTTTTATATTCTTAGGTCGACTCCGTGTTTCTCGCATTCTCGTTCTATCGTAAACGATTCTCAACTTGAAATTCATAATCTGTTATAAAACAAGGGAGGTTAATCAATCTCCATTAACCAAAATTTTGTCCTGAAATTTTGGGATAAA
Source organism: Magicicada septendecula (assembly GCA_034769895.1). Taxonomy (NCBI): domain Eukaryota; kingdom Metazoa; phylum Arthropoda; class Insecta; order Hemiptera; family Cicadidae; genus Magicicada; species Magicicada septendecula. The sequence goes on along the minus strand of CM068374.1, from coordinate 101,341,509 downwards.
TAAACAACCATGAAAGTTGCCAACGTCAGATGTCTGGTGCTGCTGCTGCTGCTGCTGCTGCTAAGAAGAAGAAGAAGAAGAAGAAGAAGAAGAAGAAGAAGAAGAAGAAGAAGAAGAAGGAGGAGGAGGAGGAGGAGGAGGAGGAGGAGGAGGAGGAGGAGGAGGAGGAGGAGGAGAAAAAGAGGAAGGCGAAGGAACATAATAACCTCTCTCTGTTTAATGATTATCATTTTTATTTATCACTCTTATGATTTGTGCTTTCAATCTGTGCACACGTTAGAAAACGTAAGAAATCACAAGCATACGGGACATTTATCAACCGTTGCTGCCAACAGATGACAGGTTCGTTGCTATCTTAAATAATTGCAAACACGATATCGTAATAATTAGTTATAAAAATGCAGTCGCGCTGACTAGACTATGAGATGGGAAGTCAGCAGGCAGTTAATTATAAACATGTGCGTCCTTACCGACAACTACCGAACGGGTTGCATGAGACTGTCTTGCGCCAATCGGCCGTAATTATCTAGAGACAGATGTTGTTGATAATGTCGGCTAATTACATTACTCGCCGCGTTGCATGCAAATAGCTTAGCTTACCGATTATCCAGATTGAAGCTAAAACGATTTATTACAAACGTCAGAGCCACACGTCAGCGGGTTTCCCTGCAGCCACCACTGCGGGTTACGTTTCTGGTTCCGTCGATGTCTTCACCGAATTCGTGACTAGATCGTTTTGGTTTCCACGAATTTATGACTTGTTCCAAAACGATAGTTGTCTTTTCGCCTATAGTGAAATCTTGCTGTTTCGCCTACAGTGAAAGGCGTTGATGTTTTCAACATTTGCGAATCTTTTTCAAGAGTCTGTAGCAATTTGAAAATGATTGGCAAGTGAAACGCGGTCGTTCCAGGTCTGAACATTTGTAGCGGTCAGTGACAACCAAAGTTACCGTGAGAGGTGTTTATAAAGGGCAGTCACAAATCGACCAACACTATTAACATCCGGGAAGGATCAGAAAGGGATCCACTAACCCAGTTGAGCAACATAGGCCTACTACTTCAGAAAGAAGACGCGAGCGCGACCCGGGCCCAATCACACCTAGCAATATCCACTCGTTTGTAAACGACTGGAAACAGGTACAAATTGACACGTTATTCTTGACTGCGTCAAAGTTGGTAGTACCTTAACTCTGACAACATACACGCGCGTTTACCCAATCGGAAATGTATCGATTGTTTACTTATGTTACCTTCATGATGTTTATATTACCCTGTGATTCGATAAGTTTCATCGACTACGTTTAGTTATAATTAACAAAATCACAGTCATTAGCATAACATATTAAGAGATAAATCACTGACAAGCCAGCCACCGCCCAGGCTCACGTAGTAACTCCTTCTGGGAGTCGCTTATCAGCATAGAGAAGATTTGTTGCTTACCGTTCACGCGGATTTGACGATTATTATCAGCAAAGTAGGTTTATTTCGACATCAAGAAATATCGTTTACATATACTGAATCTTTTGAATCAGAATACTTCGAACGAGAAAAAGATGTTGAACAAATAAACACTAACAGCCAGATCAAGAATCAGAGCTCCGCCAGCGATAGGAACATCTGAATTCACCGCAAGCGGAACCGTCACAGACGGAAAGTAGGAACAAAGTGGGATATCTGTTGTATATTTTGTCAGTGGTGTAAGTTGCATTTGATTGGGCGAAGAATCAATATAGCTCCAGACTTAGGAAGGATGAATTATGATTCCATACGTATGACGTGATGCAGCATTACTTAGATTTAGATTTTTACATTTCTACAGAATGCGCTGGCTCGAGTTCTACATAGGTCTACCGATCGCGAAAGTTGCACAGCACTATCATTGAACGAGCGAACTGAGTTTCAGTTTTAACTCGACCTTTTGGCATTTGTCTGTCTGTCTATAGGCTATATCTGGAGTATGTCTCACGATAACATTTGAATGCATCAACCGATATTTTTAAAACTTGGCATGCTTGTCCACACTTTAACCCTAGTTTTAACCTTGTTTTTGAGACTGATCCGCCCAAAAATAGGGAGACAAAAATGTGAGAGGGCAAAACTGTTAAAAAATACACACGGGATACTAAATTAAAGAAAATTCAGGTTTAATCACAACCTGAATGTAATGTTTGTCTTTGAAAACTTCAAAATTTTCGAACCTCTAGGCCTAAAACTGGGTGAAAATTTTGACATAATCGTAAACATTCATGTGAGATATCAAATTTAAGAGAATTTCAACTGACGTCTGTATATAATGTTAAGATCTGGAAATTTTAAAATTTTAGGATCCCATGGCCCAAAACAGAGATAAAGAATTTGAAAAAAATTGAGAAAGTCTAGCAGGTTGTCAGACTAAAATAGTTGTAAACCGAATCCGAATTTTTACTGTTTTTTTTTTATGATTGTGTGTTCTACAATTGTAATTGTTATATTACTAGAAAATAGTAGGGTAATTGAGAATTTTTTAATTTTTCCCATAACTGAAAAATTATTCGTTATCGAAATTTATGTAAATAAGTGTGCTTCGTTCAAAATAGTGACGACTTCTGCAGGTCAGGAAGCGTACTAGTTTCTAACATGGTGTCATTAATAAACGATACAAATAATACGTAGACTGCATAATATGCAATTAAGAATACAAAGTCTATAATAAATTATTAATGGGTACTAGCTCTGATCCCAAAACCTTAAAGAAATAATCCCAATTCAAGGTGGGACAGAGTCTAACTACTACAGCATAGTTCGGAATGAACATAGTCCCGGCACGTAATCCAAACAACGACGACGATGAGAGAAAAACTGTCTAATATTTGAAATTGCGACCAACTGCATGACGCAGATAAACGTCTTCTTCTTTAACTTCCCTGTTAGGACTCTGTCCTGTTCTATAATAACGGCCCTACATGCTGTCCGTCCACCATCTTCCTTACACGACCAATGCTCCTCTTCCTGTTTTTTTGGCTATCTTTTGCCTTCTTCACTAGCCTTGTGTCATCCATTCTTGATATGTGTTCATTCCATATCCTTCTTCTTTCCGCAATCCAAGAATTAATATCTGTTACATTACACGTTTCCTTATACTATTGTTTGGCAACCTATCGTACCTTGTCTTTCCTAGTACCCTCCGTAATATAGTCATTTCTATAGTTTGTCGTTTTCTTTTAGTTGTTGCTGTATCTGGCTTGGTCTCTGATGCATAGGATATTACTGCACGTATTGTGCTTTTGTAAACCCTAGTTTTTGCTTCTCGTGTGAGGTATACATTATTCCATATTTAGGTTATTCATGCATCCAGCAATTCTTCTTGATTTCAAAAATTGATGTTCTTTTTTTATTCATCTGCCCTATTGTTACTCGTAAGCCTTGTTCCTAAGTAGTGTATCTGCATTACTTGTTTTATTATTCTGTCATTTATCACAGGCTTACACCTCAATGGGTCACGTGAAATTGTAACTGATTTTGTTTTCTCTTCCGCTATCTTCATGTTATATTTCTGGCGTGTTTTGTTAAAATTATACACAAGTCTTTGTAAGTCATTTTCATTTTCCGCTATTAGAATAACGTCGTCTCCATAACGTATAATATTAAACACACTTCTAACCATTCTATATCCCCTCATATGTTTTACCACTTTAATAATTTGATCCATAACTACATTGAAGTGTACGGGAATTAGGAAATCCCCCTGCCTGATTCCTTTTGTTACAGGTATAATTATCTGATAATTCGTCATTGGCTTTTACTCTCACTGAAGCGTTCGTGTAGATCTCTTTTATTAGCTTTGTGATGTCGACTGGGACTCCTCGTTGTTGTAAAATCTTTAACACGTAACATCAAATAAACTGTTTTGTAAAATATACTCTGATTTCAACCTATACAAGTCGCGAGACTTTTATATAACGTTACGGATCTGGACATAATGTGAACGACCAGGAAAACCCTGGTTTTTGAAGTTGAAGTTGCGCTGAAGACTAGGAAGACTTCATGCGCTATCAATTTGTATAAGGCAATGGAAAAGGTGTGAAAGCTGTCGTTTTAGGAGAGGGCATTTCTAAAACACGCCCAACAGGAATGACTCATAAAGTCATTTCTTCCGTTCGTAGTCCACAGTAATTATTTCCACCTCATTTTGACGTAATTTTAATCTGTTCTTTTCAACAATAGTTTTTTAAAATAGATTTAACAGTTTTTTATTCTGTCCTCTTATAACATTTATTTACTTTGGGTTTCATTACATATTGGTACTGTAGTTCTGCTGATTCATACCAACACAAGTACCCTTACTTATGTCTTCACTTGGTTGTTTCTTCAGCGACAAAGAGCCATTTATTGCAGGATGTATGTAAATTTCCGTGACCGATCCGAATATATTACCAAGACTGTCAATGAAGTCTTTCTTGTGTTGGCAGCACTCGAACTGATCTGTATTTTGTCTTGAGAGACGATTGTCTACTGCAAACACCTTGTTAAACAGCCCGAAAATTAAAATACGCAGTGTGTCCTTGGAAATGATTTTAATAATTATGAATACGTAAACAGTGCGTTCTTTATACGAAAGACCATTATAAATAAATCAAGGTAATGTCTTATTAATCTGTCTTATATTGCTTTCAGTAACAATATTTCCTTGGGCACTCATTATAGTGAATGATTAAGCGTGTTTAACATGTAACTCGTTGCGAGAATAGTTTATTCATATATCACGCAAACAATGCTCAGTTTAAGGGGAAGGGGAGCGACTTTGAGATCATGTTCTGCACCGTTTGCGACTCTGTGAGTCCCAGCGACCTTTAGCCATTCTTAAATCTTCGATTAGGTCTCCCTCTAATTTCCACATCTTCCCTCCAGTTTTTTCGAGAGCTTTCTTTTCCTTTCCCCATGCGGTATCCTCATTGAACAGTCGTTTTCGGTATTTATTCGTACACCGTTCTTTAAGCAAGAACAAGTCTTTGTTAGACGTTTGTCCTTATGCCATCCAATACCGTATGTGCGTCACCCCATCCAGTTCAATATATTTTCTTATTCATTTTTCGGCGCTAGTTTCTTATTCATCTCCTGAGGTCAATTTCAACAATTAATAACATTTTCTCAGATACATCTTTAACTTTTTTATCTTATTCCCTACGTGACTGTACATTCTATATATTACAGATTCTTTTTTTTTTAATCGACTACTCTTTCCTTAATTCCTTCGTCTAGTGTTTCATCATTTTTGTCCTTTTTAGTCGTTGATATTGTTATTGTTAGCAGTGATGTGTTCTTTACCTAATTCTGTACTTTGTTGATCTCCTCTGATATCCATAATTTTTTCCTCTGTACTTCGCCATTTACTTATGTTCACATCTGTACGAAACCATATAAATATCTGAAATACGGGCTCGTTAGGAGACCGAACGCCAAGCTTTGTTCCAAATCAGAGTTCCCCCCACCTGAGTTTCAACTAACAAATAAACTAAGAATCCCATTTGTAAACTGAAATAATGAAATTGTTATTATGAAATAGGCCCTATTTATAATATAATATTTTATATATTATAATTTTATATTGTAATTTTATTTTATAATAAAATCAAGAGTTGTTGCCAAAAAAAAGATGAGAAACATTTGATTTAGACGTAACAATAGACACGGTCATTGTTTATTAAACGGACACGCGTATGAAGAAGACTTACTAAAAGAGCTGTATTCAATTACGCGGGTCGTCCATCTTTTATCGAATTGTCTATACATTTTCCCAGACGACAGACAGTGTGTAGCACAATGGAAATAAAAAAAATAAATAAATAAAATAAAATGAAAAGAATGAATAAAGATTGGTTGAAGAAAAACATCCGAGTTAGGTAGCAAGGTAGGAAGGGGCTTTGTTGACAATGTCACCTGGAGGTCACGGGTCAGATTTTCACCACTTGTTCGACAACGACTACCCCTGCTATGGTACCGACCAGCTTCTGTATTGCGCGCCGAGACGTTCCCTCTCCCTCCCTCGTCACTCTATCTTTCTCTCTCTACCTACCTCTTGCCTTCTCTTTCGCTCATCTCATTCTTTTTCTGCTTATTTCCACGGTAGTCAGTGAGGAGAAAATAAACAACAATGCACCCCTGGCCTTCAATAAATTGATATTAAACACAATTGAATTGTATCGCAACATAAAAAGCGAACGCCGCTCGTTACGGCCAGTCACACACACACACACACACACACACACACACACACACACACACACACACACACACACACACACACACACACACACACACACACACACACACACACACACACACACACACACACACACACAGAGAGGAACGCCGGCTCGTTTTATTTTATATTACTTTTATATTGGCTTCATTCCGTTCCCAGACTTCGGATACTACATAAGTACAATGTATACGTACAGACGTTCATAAGTTGACAAATTACAGGTTTTGAAATGCTTTTCTATGACCAATTTATTTTCTTACACGCGCGTGTATGTCGTGTATTTAGGAAGTGCGAATTCTTTTCGTTGTTCTTTCCGGTTGCCACGTTTCATTCTAATCTGGAAAACTCAGACGAAACAAAGACGTTTGAAAGTTATCCAATGATACGTTTTTTCAAAATCAATCAGCAGTTAATCTTTAAACTCATTCTAAAGTTCTCAAAGCATCCTTCTTCGTTTTCTTTTCTCGATGCTAAAGCCCCCTACTGAGCCTAGAGAGTTGCTCTAACCTATGCCTTCAACAGGCACGTCTCTTGCGGTCGCTTGCCAGTTTTCTCACCCCCAGAAGAGAATCAGCGTCTCGTCCTGCCACCTGGTTCTTGATCTTCTTCATCGTTTGATATCCATCATCTGTTCGTTCGTTATTTTTTTGGCCTAAAATAGTCTTCAATGCTGGGTTCTTTCTACAGTTATCCCAAAACATCCATTCTGTCAAAATAACTGGATGCTTTCAAAGACTGAAAAATAATAGACTGGATGCTTTCAAAATAGACTGTCAAATAAAATTCAGTCTTTCAAAGGATCCAGTTGTCAAAATTGGGCCAACTATATTTTCTCTTTCCGGCTTCAAATTATTTTTGAAAATTTAGATTAATTAGTGTTCACCATTCTCTAAGACATAGTGCTACAAGATTTGGGTAGCAAGTACGACTGTAGGGCTATTTTACACTTTATTAGACTGACGTTAATTTCTCTGCTAATGTTGCATTTTCTTCTTCCTAGGCAGGAGAGTTTGTCATAGTCCGGCCAGTCTACTTAACGTTACGCCAAGTACCAGCACAGACTACAGGAAGCTTCTTATACAGGTACGTTTCTTGACAAACAACTCACGTTTCATCATCAACCATCAACCATCATCAATGGTGAATCTGTCATAAGGCATGTTTCAGCTGAACTATACTCTCCACTTTGTTCTATCATGTGCCGCTCTCTTCAGTTGTTCATAATTTCTCTCCATCATCAAATCTGCCAACACGTCACATCTTCGTCTTCCTCGCCCTCTATTACCTTCTACCATTCCCTCGAATAGTAACTTCTGTAGATAGTTGCTCATCAAATTGTGATCAACCCAGTTTGATTTATTTTCTTTCTTATGGGTCCTATAATACTTATGTCGTCATTTATTATCATAAGCACTTCTTCATTTGTTGCCTTGTCTTTCCAGTTAGTCTTTTCCATTTTCCACCGCAACCACATTTTAAAGCTTCCCATATTGTTCTACACTCTGTTTCTAATCGTCTATGTCTCCGACGCGTACATTACAGTGTTCCATATAAAACACTTTGCAAATCTATTCTGTAACTTCAAATCAATTTCTCTTGCAATAACCTTATACCTTACCTTATATAAGATATACCTTAGGTATACCTTATATATACCTTATATAGGCCTATACCTATAACCGATAACTTTCTTAAGCGAAATTCTGCTTCTAATACCATCTGAACAACTTCCATTCCAAGTGATTACACTGCCAAAGTATTTGAACGAATTTACGTACTTGTTCCAACACTTGATCTTCTATTATGACATTTATCTCATTCTTACATTTCGCGATACCCATTAATTTAATTGTTCATCATCATCATCATCACCACTTCAAGGACTAGGCCATAGACCTGTTCCGGAACCCATCTCCTTCTCGGTCTACCGACATCTCTCTTCCCAGTAGGGTGATAACCCAAGGCAGCCACAGGTAGACGGATGTCAGGCATGCGGTTCAAGTATTCACACCATCTCCTTCTGTGGTCTTCAATCTTCTGGTGCAATGATACAATGTTTAAATCGCGTTTAATATCCTCGTTCCTTCTCCGATCCAAGAGAGAATAACATTGCGTCCCTCTTATAAATTTCATTTCGGCTGCCTGAATCCTCTGCACGTCCCTTTTACCAAGAGTCCATGTCTCACTAGCCTACAGGAATGTAGGGACAGCCACAGTTTTATAAAATTTCATTCGGGTGTCCTCCCGTATTTTATTTCTCAGGCTCGTATGAATCGTCTAAATGTTGTTAGCTTACTAACCCAATCAATATGAGTTCCACATGAGATATTATAACCCAACCCAGGTAATTCAAATTACTAATCTGATCCAAAATCTGATTATTCACGACTATCTTAGTTCTTATAGGATACTTGCCCTGAAAAGCTATCGTTTTAGATTTTGTAGCAGAGATCTGTAGCCTATAGTCTTGTATGATGCTATTGAACGTAAATATCGCCCCGCTGTAACTGGTCTTCTGTTTTCTGTATCATACCTTGTCGTCTGCATAAAGCAATGCATTCACATGAATATTTCACTGAAGTGATATTCCCGAGTCAACTTTAGCTCTCCATCGCCAATTTAATATTTTATGACATTAATTTTAATTTCATATTTTCTTCCTATTACAAACATTCTATTCATCATTTTTGTTTTCTTCACTACTCTCTAAAACGACCTGTCCATCTTGCGCTCTACCTTTTCTGTTATTAGTTACCGTAACAAGTTGTTACGTTATATTAATTATTGATCTAAGTTGTTTATGTTTTTCACCAGACGTTTCGTCCATACCGATGATGGACATCTTCAGCCCCGCCACTAGAGGATTCTCTGGGAACCTCGCCGCACGTGCATAAAATTTGCGTGCAAGCCGCATGTCGCAATGCGGCCAAAGTCCCCTGTCGAGGACGCTTTGAAACTTCTTTTTATGCATTGCGGCGAGGTAACCCCAGACTGGGCAAGCGTATGTTATAACCGACAGCAAATACGCGCCAACGATCATTTTGCCCAATTTTCTGGTCATAGCTGAGCTGATCAGGAGTGGAAATAGTGCGGATGGTCGCTTAAGAACTGCCTCAGCGACTGTTGGGGCACTTATATGCTTACACTTTTTCAAGGTGATGGTTGGTAATTTTTTTGGCCAATCAAATATCACTCCTTTTTTGACCGGCTCGCTTATTTACTTATTAACTAAGACCATGGCCTAACGACCAGAAAAATTGTGATAATGTAAACACCTGCCGTAAAAGCTTACGTTCCGTTATCAATATTATCTTTCTTGTAGGGCCATACTCTACTGTTAACAATCAAGAGTCAGTTCATGAAAGCAGATACGCAACGTACGCTCATTCGAAAATGGCTCGCTCAATTTTAGGAACGGTGATGAGAATCTCCAATGAAAGGACAGAAACAATTCGGAAGTGACTACACAAAATTCTATCAGAGCTGTAGCTTTTCCGTACAAAACACTCAGTCTACGCTTTATACAAATGTGATCTTGTCTAACCAAATACAATAAGACTAATGAACGATTTGGTCTGACCCAAACTACTCCTCGTTTTATGTTGATTACCGTTAGCTTCGGTTATGCCTATTATACCTTCGGCACACCTTCGGCACAGAACTGCCCTGCTTCAACATTTGACACGTAAAATTTACGTTAATCAGAAATATTTTTGTCTTTCTCGAACAATCTCAGTGTGTCAGCGTACAGTTGTATCACTTTGTAAAGTTGTACACAGTCGAATGTTCTCAAAAACCGTTTAGTCTTACCTCATATGGTCCCCTAATACAGTATCTGGAAAAGCTATAAGATATTAATATGGCTCGTTTTGCAAAGATTTCTAGTGTTTTACTGTACGCGTAATTCTGTATAACGTGAGCGCAGACTGACGTGCACAGCTGAACAGTTAGTACTACAGTAGACTCTGATTGGTGTCATCGTGAACAATGGATTCAGTCTGTAGTTTGGATAATAAATACAGTAATACCCTGCTTAATGCTGCTCCTTTTGGCGTTCATTCATCATTGCGCTTTTGAATGAAAAGTCGAGGCCAATTGAGTTTTAATCAGTTATCAATACGTACAGTTTATTTATTTGTTATTTGGTTAGGTACTACGTATATTACTTTTATCGGTAGTTCTGTTATTTTTACGTATTATTATTGAAAACGTTTAATTTCTGAATCGGATAATCATGTCGGGTACAAAGCCTGACCCTGTAAATAAGGTGCAAACAAAAATCATCAGCTTGGATGTGAAATTACAAGTATTAAGTAGCCTAATTAGCCTAAGTATTGTTAAGTAGTTACAATTGGATGTAACCTGTTCATTAAAAATTGGCATCATCGATAATGAGAACATCATCATTTTCTTAACTGTTTTAGGCTTGAGCGGTCTTTTCCTATTCCACAGTTCACCTTTTTTTAGGCCTACCAACTTTCTTTCTGCCTCTAGAGTTGTAATCTTTCGCTATTTTCGGTATTCTACTTTCTTCTATTTTATCTATCTGTTGAATTCATTTTCTTCTGTATTCTTTAATCCTTTCATTAACTGCAAAAATATCTAAATCACTTCTGATAATGAGAACAAGTTATAAAAAATTCTGAAAAGATAAAAACAACTGCGTCGACGTCAAAAAATTATCTCTTACTAAAATAACTCGGTCGAGAAGCAGTGTGCTTGAAGAAATGAAAGAAAGGCTGAGCATTTGGTTCGATAATCAAACGCAGCGTAACATACCGTTGTCAGCTTACCATCATAGAAAAAGCAAGGAGCATTTTCACTTTCATTCGGGAAGAAAAAGGAGACAAATAAGAAACATTTGAAGCTAATAAAGGATGGTTTGATAGGTTTAAGAAACGTTGAGATCTTCGTAACTTAAATAAGAGGCGAGCAGGTAGCGCGGATTATCAGGCTGCGTTGGAATTCCCTTTTCCAATTTTTCAGTAGGTTAGGGTTTTCGTAATCTACGTATTATGTACTCTTTAAGTAATTAAATTAAATTAAATTTATTTCTCTTCATGGGTGAAGTTTTTAATAAAGCGAATATTTAGTACCTAGAAAAAAGTAAATTAAAATATAAATAAATAAAAGTAAAACAACAACTAAAAAAGAATAGAACAAGTAGTAAACCATAAACATTGAAATAAATCGACCCCGTACAGCGCTGTATCGTATAACACTTTGTGATCGCGGTACGCATCTCAAGCGCTAAGCGGGGAATTACTGTATCGCGGGTTGTGTACGTAGCACCTAACTGTAACGTCAGCAACAATTTGACGTACTTTAGGCTTGGATAATTTTATTCAAAACTACCAATGAACAGTTGTACGGATTACAATAACCCGTAAAGATTATTCATTCACACAACAAGCTGTACGTTCGATTACATACGCGTATACGCGTTCTTTTATGTTTTTATTGATTCGCGTAACGTTTACATACATTTGCAAACATTAACGTATCATTACTTATTTCTCAAAGCAGCGCTATGCCTGATAAGGTGTAGCCTACTGTAAAGTTTGTTCGTTCTTAGACCGTATCCTGATGTAAAGAAAACCATGATATGCTTGCACCTGACCGGATTGGTTAGACGAGTGGTCGCATTACTAAATCCTCCGCTAGAGATAAAGTAGTTAGCAACTGATTAGTGTTAACTGACTAAAAGTATATCAACAAACTTTTTCATAAAAGGGATTAATTAAAATCAAAATAAGGTAAATGTTTGTATACATATATAGGTTATGTTTATTTTGTTAAGTAAGTTTTCAATTCATACTGAACATTCCTCTCTGCTGTATCACTCCGCTTTGTTTACGCCAGGACCCACTCTACGAATCAACAAACTATAGTCCGTTCTCCACAGTATTCAGTTTTCCGTAGTTCAGAGAGCACCACTCTATTACAAGTTTTCTCTTTTAATATTTCCAGCTGAGTTATCGTGATAGAGCTGCCAATCTTCAATCACCTATTCAGACTATATGTAAGTGGTAACACATAGTCATCCGTTCTTAGAAGTGACCGAACCATAATCCTAGGTGTGCCCCTTCAAACAAGACATCTTAGAGGCCGTTACACAAATTTTTCTCTCTACTTGATCACTTGTAATTTGGTCTCTCCTTGTTGCCTCTCTGCTCTAGTTGGAGATTTCTTCTCTACCACTTCGTGATGATTTATATTTATACTGTCGTCTAATATCATAGATTTATTTTGCATTAACAGAAAATCAATGATGTTACTATCTGTCTATTATTGTGAATAGCAACGAAACGGAGGGCGGCTTAAACAAGCCTTTGCAGAGTTTATCGAAAGCTAGGCTGTAAGTACGATGTTGTCACTCCAAACAGTCAAATTCTTCAACGAGTTCCTTTCTGCGCGTGTTCTTCTGTGAAAAATCGAGCACCCGTCGACCGCAAACTTTTCGAAATTGCTAACGCTTAGAGTTTATGTAGTGCGCACTTCCGTGCAGAATTCCCGATTCTGTTACAATGATTCGCCTCTGTAACGCGTTCAACTTTGTCGTCTGTTGTCGAATTGATGGCCAATAATCACCCTCGACATCCGGCAGGCTATCTTCGAACAATTCGCAGCACTTTATGATGGCCTGGCGTGTTAAGTGTTATGTTACCCCAACTGGCGATGAATTCCGTCAAGGTTTCACCTCCTTGACGACAGAAAACGAATCAGCTATGCCCTTAATATCTACCAGAAAAACCATTAAAAAACACCCAAATAAACCGTAACCGTTAAAACATATAATGTAAAGACAATAAAAAGTCTTTTATGATGCAAAAATATTCATGCGATCGCAGTTCTCATTAAGCTCTCACAAGCTTATAGGGAAATCTGTTATTACCTTGTAACGTTAATTAAGTATGGTAATCTTTAGGAAACGCCCCTTGTAAAAGTGATAAAAATATGAAAAATTTCAACTTTTTTTATGCTAAATAAATAAACAAAACTCCTCTCTATAACAAATATTTTGTGCAGACGTCAGTGATTATCCAAGAGATAGCTTATTTACTTACCTTTCTTTTTGTAAATGTGGTAGCTGCAATAATTACTTCCAGGAATTTATTATAAACTTGTTCATCGAATGCTTAGATTACACTGACTCTAGACAACAAAAAGCTGTAACACACGGGCGCTCGCGCGCGCCTGTATGCGTTGTCAACAGATATTATTGCCTTTCTTTGACTGTTAACGTCGGCCCTCGAAGTAACTGTTATTAGTCGTAATTATTTTTTAGTTCCACCCCACAAAGTTGGGTTCTAATATGCTTCTGATTGCCACTTAAACAAAGAGCTAAACCGACAGCAGAATGACGACGTTATCACTGGTCGACTTCGTTGAAGATGGTGAACACTAATTGTGCTTTTATTACTAATGGAATGACCTCGTTGTCACGGGCACGCAGTCCTACCGTTCTAAGAAAATATTACGTCAAATCGTAAACCTTTTGACAGAGCCAGTCACGACTCATTAAAGAAATTCTTTTAACCAACTGAACAATACATAATAGGAGTTGTTTGTACATATACATCAATATAGTATATCCAGATGAAACCATATCCACAATGAATAAATGTATCCTCAACAACACGAACGCGCGCCCAAAACACACACATACACACACACCAACTTGTTATACTCGTACTTCCATTATAACTGTATCGACGACTGAAGAAATAAAATGTTTTTTATTGACCGTAATCATTAATTCACTGTGGAATTTCTTTGATATTTTTTTTACTGTGATCGAACGGGCTTCTAGACAGTGCACTAAAGTTTATGTTCATGAATAAAGAAGATTCCAGAAAGGTTTTTCAGCGCGCCTGCGTCTGTTTGTTTCTCCCCGTTTAATTGGTAACCCTGTCCGTCTCGGCCCCTGACCTCCAAAAAAGTGTTTGACAAAAGCTGTTCCGAATTCTGGCCGGTACAGTACAATGCACCAACTAGAATCTTGTTTTTCTTTTATAATTTAATGAGTTCTCGCTACACCGAGTTCATTAAAAGATGTGGTCAGAAGTTAGAGAGAGGAACGTTAAAAACACGTTCCCAGTGGTTTTACGTTAGTTTGTCTGAAAGCGTGAACCAGAAACGGAAGCTGACAGTTAATTCTTTATGATTTATTTACGAAGCTTTAAAATAAGCACAGTAACATATTTTAATTCAATTTTCATGACTACTTCATCGAGGTCAGTCTATTCATGACTACTTTTTTTTCTATTTGTATCGGCCATCTGAGGACCACATGCCAATTTCAATTCTTTATTCCTTGTTCTTTTCTTTTTCTCCAATATTCTTTCATCTTTTCACTATGTCTCTTCTTCTTGTCTTCAGTCCACTTTGAACCTGCGTTTTTCTCTCTCCTACCCTGGACTGTTCCATTTTTAATACTTTTGCCCGAAAAAACGTCTGTTTCAATTGCTTCTCCTGCGTTTATTTTTTAATTCTTTTTGACTTTTTTAATCCAACTTCATGTTGACTTCTTTCCCCACAAATATCTGAAGATCTGTTTTGTTCACCTATTGTCGTCCATTCTATATAAATATCCAAAATATACTAGTCTTCTTTTTCTCACTGTTTCTGTTTTCATCATTACTTCTTAATGAAGGTTGTTTCCAACCTTCTGAAGTTTTTCGTGGGCCTAATATTTTTCTAATAATTCGTCTTTCCAATATTCTAGTGTATCTAAATATAATTCAATGCTAGACATTCACTTGCATATAGGCATTCTGGCCTCACTACTGTACTATAACGCCTTATTTTCACATTTTTAGATATGCACTTTTTATTGTTAATATCTTTAGTTATACCATATGCTCTTTCTATTTTATGAATTCTTTTTTCTATAGCAGATTTTTCTACACCATTCTCTTGAATTATTTCCCCTAGATACTTAAATGTTCTAACCCTCTCTATTCGACCAATATCTGTTAGCAGGAATTTTGGCGCATTTTTAATGTTCGTGAGAAATTTGTTTTTTTTCTGCAGATTTTCTTAACCCTATTCTACTGGCTATGTCCTCTAAAAAAGTAACTTGTGATACTGCAGATGTCAGATGTTCAGAAAGTATAGCAAAGTCATCTGCGAATGCCAAACAGTTTAATTCAATACGTTTGTTCCTTCTTCCCAACATGGTTGGTGATATTTTGCATTCCTTTAATTTTTCATTCCAAATTCTCACTACTTTCTCCAGGACACAGTTGAAAAGAATCGGGGATAAACCATCACCCCGTCCTACACCCTTCATGACTATTTTATTTTTATTCGAGGTCAGTCTACTTCCTCAACATTGGAATTACTACTATAGACTATTAGGTACAGTCTTATTTAGTCTTCAGGTTTGAAGATGATTGTATCATAACTGTCATCTGGGCCTTAGGGAGTCCTCGCTCCGGTATTGTGTGCCCAAACTTCGCCTCCTTCCTTCGTGAAATATGAAAAGTGCGGCAACGACTATTAGCACAAAGTCTTGTCTCGACTCCCTTTGTTATCACAGGATACAGAACCAAAAATGTGATTGATAAAAGCTGTTCTGAACTTTGGTCCGTACACTATCAATTAGGATCTTTTTTTTACAGTTACTAAGTTTACTATACCTTGTACTGTTTGGGGTACAGATTTTCCCAAAACGGCGCCCCCCCCCCAATCGAGTTCCAAAATGACCGCTGACCTGACAAATGCTGTCAATATCTCAAGACATCTTGTCAAAGGACTACGCTGTCTCTTCGCCCTCCTGGTGCCGACTGGATTTACAGCGCCATTACCAGAGAAGCTGATGTCGTCCCTGGTCTATCCTGTTATGTAGCGTATCATTTGCCACGAATACCAACCTACCGTCAGGAGATGAACCTTTCTTTGCTTTACAGGTTTCATCGATTAGTGTTCTCCTAACCCATCCTAGACGTATAGATATAGAGATAGGTACATATATAGATGTAGATATAAGTATAGATCTGGAGATATACACACTTTCATTCGTACCTGATGCGCATAAGTTGGCCTCACCCATCACATCCATACTGACAAAGTGTCGGTCGCTCTCATTATTACTGAGACAAATGCGCTCAAGGGACAGAAGGTCACTGAAATCAGCGTTATTCTTTAGCCCAGGACTTCAGCTCCCGGCCCCCACCTGGCGAATCCTTAAGACGACATCTAAAAATTTGTTTGTCTCAAGTATGGTGTGTGTGGAACAGAATCTTTCACGGATTATAATGAAAATGTTTGCGTCGAATTCAAAATGATATCCGTGAAGTGTGCAGGGGTAGTTTGCCGGCTATTTGAGGAGGTAACAAGCTTCAATACTAGATCTAGAGACCTAACATATAAGTCACGGAAGTTAATGTTACAAACTTGCTACTAATGTATGTTACAAATTCCTACTAGAAATTTAAGGAATTCTTCAGACCTACCTCGTGTGGAATCAGAGGCCTGTTTCTAAATTCTGATAGAATATAAATGTCTGAGAAAACGCCTGTACAGAGTAGGCATCAAGGACAGTCAAACTTTGTCCTGTGTTCTCAGGAATCGAGGAATCGATGACTAATTTGCGTCTTGAGACGTAGCCTATCTCGAGATACGTAAGATGAATTTTCAGTAAGTTTGAGGCTACATGGTCTAGTGCATCAAAATTGTACTCAGGTTCGAACGTCAAATGGTGTAGAATCCGGCGTAGGGAAAACATTAAACAAAATAAAGAGTAGGCCTGTACATTATTATTAAGTCTGCTGTGTTAAGTTAGTGGTTACCTTTTAACCTGCGTAGGTGTTCTACAACCCCGTGCCGTCGGGAATCCTACGCATCTATTAACGCAGACAATTCTACGTGGTATAAATAAAAACTATCTTGACTGTATACATACCCTGTATACTGAAATTCTGGGGACGGTGAACAATGACAGTAATCCTAGATGAAGATAGCACACTTAGGTCAGGCGACCGCATTGTGGTCTGAAACCTTAGGAACTGAGATTGCCAACTGGTTCTGCACTGGATTTGTTGGCCTGACAAGACTCTACATAATAGTAACTCTAATAGACATAACTAACTAAATAAATAAAACCGTGATAATTAGGTTATGATGACCACATACTGTCAACTTTCTGCTACTAACGAGATCAGCTTGTTACTAACGCGAAAGGTAAACGTGAGTGGTATATACACGTTTTCTGGAAACACTTCAAGTTGCCGTCCAGTTGATTGCCAACGGAGAAAACGAAATACAACAACTAGTAAAATTGTCCTAAGGCTTTCACGGCCGGTGTCAGTTGTATAAGACGAGTTTTCCGGGCTGTTTGGCCGTGGTCTATGGTTTAATGACTCACCAAACGTTTCAACAGCTCCAATGGCTGCCATCATCAGTGGAATTTAAAGAAATCCTGAATGTAGGTTGTTCACGTAAGGCCCACAGTACTGTGGTAAAGGCCCGACAAGACTTTACCACGTCAGCCTTTACCACAGTGCTGTGGGCCTTACGTGAACAACCTACATTCAGGAATTCTTTAAATTCCAGTGATGATGGCAGCCATTGGAGCTGTTGAAACGTTTGGTTTGTCATTAAACCATAGACCACGGCCAAACAGCCCGGAAAACTCGTCTTACACAACAACAATTAGTATTCTGCATAGTTTAGTTGATTCCCTAATGGATTGAAGTAAGCTTCAAGTAATAGATTGATATGTAATGCCCTACAATTAGCTCCTTTCCAGAACGGTCTCGGTTAGTTCCGACGAAACGACGTTTTTACCTGTTCTTACCCGGTCAATTGCCCCCCGCATTTTCACTTGGTCGTAACTGACCACATCCGTGACAACCAGTAGAAACGTTCCTGATCCAGACTTCGATGAGGTTTCAATTCTGTAACTTTTTCATTTGTGCTATTAAACTCTTTCTTCCAATATTTTTGTTAGGTTAGGTTGGTTCCTCCTTATTTAGTTTGGTTAGGTTGGTGTGCTTTTAGTTTGGTTCCTCCATCTACAAGGATGCTAAGATGGGGACTTATCAAGTTAGTGTACAATGGGGAAGCAGTTATAATATACGTGTTACAATAAGCGGTTAGGTTAGGTTATTTTAGGTTGGTTCCTCCTAGTTTAGTTGGTTAGGTTGGTGTGCTTTTAGTTTGGTTCCTCCATCTACAAGTACGCTAAGACGAAAGCTCATGTAGTTAGTGTACAATGGGGGAAGTAGTTGTAATATAGGCCTACATGTTACAATAAGCGGTACAGATGTGAACGAGATGTCCTAACAATTATTGAGTTATGCAGCTAGTAATGGTGTGACGAAATGTGTTAATGTTGGTATAGATGATTATAGATAAGTTTTGTTATGCTGTGGACTAACACGTGACACCCTCTTAGCTGCAAGCGAACGGGCAAAAACAGTTCTTTAAAGGTCCTAGTGATGAGACCTGAGACATGAGTAAAGTTTTTAGCAACCCGTAAATCGATACGCGGCCGAAGGACAACCGATGGCTATGTCGGGCAAGTAAAACGAGCGCAGAGGTCTGTCATATATGGGTTCAGTATGTAGAGTGTAAATATGCAGAAGTATGCACAGAGGGAGTTGACGGTTCGCAACAGTAAACAGCCGTACGGATTACCAATCCAGTCGTGCGCCTTCGTCTCTTCGTACGGCTTTGATAGACGCAGTCTGTAGCTGTATCTGATAGGACGATGTTTTAGATGCAATCGACAGGGTTCAAATTTTCACGTCGGTCACAACTGACCACGTTTTGTACGCTAGGATCGCAACTGACCGCGGTCCCCTTTCAGAACATCCGCGAAGCTCGTGCACATAATGAGATAAATGATCTTGGTGATGTTAGCTGCGGTGTATGTAAACCAAGCGAGGCGACAGTATAATGAATATTTCATAGCGATATTCAGTATTAATTAGAAAATAAGACTCCTTTTTTGTTAGGTTTTTTCTCTCGAATTCGGAGGACCTTATATCCAGGAAGTGACAGGAAATAATATAAGAACAAGTAGTGTAACCGATATTGGCTACGGTATTTATTAAAACAAACTATATTACAGCGTATTCAGAGTAATAACATAATACTCAGATAAAACGTTTTAAAAATATTCATCCCAAAATATAGGGAAATCTTATAATCAAGGGGTCTTGTCCCGTAAATAGAGGCTACTGTATTTTGTACGCTACAATTATCGAGAAGTTATATTAAATATTTGTTGATTTTACTGGAACATTAGTGTGACCTTCATGTAATTAATGATTAATAGTCTCAATATTGAATTCCGAAAAATCACTTGTACTTCTAAGAGAATTTTTTGGAAAAAATGTGCCTTGGATTTTTTCTTTAATGGAACATCAGGTAAAAGGGAACTTGGACAACAGGGAAAACTGAAATTCAAACAGTAGAAGCTTTAGAATTGTGGTGTTATAGGAGAATGTTAAAATTAAATGGACGAACAAAGTAACAAATGGAAGGGGTGTGGAAATATGGAAAGGAGAAGTTTGTTAAGTATGACGAGAAGACGAGAAAGGTTGGTTGGGCACCAATTCAGACGCCCAGGATTAATTACTTTGGGTATGGGAACTGAAAGGGAAGAATTGCAGGAGAAGGGAAGGTTGAAGTACCTGAGGCAGATTGATGGGGATGTGGGACGCTGTAGATATTGGGAGGTCAAGATACTGACTGGAAGACCACATCAAAATAAGCTAGTTGACTGATGACATCAAGAGATACCTAATAATAGCTAATAAGTTTTTAAAACTGTATTTATTTTCTCTATTTTAGTATTGATATCTGTATCAGTTTTCAACTAAAATAATATTAATGAATGTGGTAAATGTAGGGACATGAAAATATGTTCATAGGGACATCTGTCTACTTCTAAACGGACGTGACTCCAGTCATACCCCATGGATTCTCTTGTGTATCAAATCTTATCGTCCCTACTGTACCACAGATCTTAACCACATCAAGTCCCCATGTAATAATAGAAGATAACGGTTATATACATGAGTGTTATTAGGTTACTACTAAAACTCGTTCATTTCATGAAGTTGCAATATAATAATTTTTTAATTTGGTAATTAAAGCATTAAAATGTTAACACCTGACGGTCGAAAACTGTAACTCGTCCTATGCCTTCGATGATTTGGAATCAGATTATTAGGCTTTAAATTAAATGAAAAAAGAATTACCCACATATGAACATATAATGCCCTAACAACCTTAACATTATAGCCACTTTGCTAAATGAATGCATAATCTTTGGGGCAGTTGGAGATCGCCTTAACCAAGTCAGTGACTGATGACGCAAAGAGATTCCTAGTTAATTAGTTTTTTAAAAATGTATTTACTTTTTATACTTTAGTGTTTATATCAGTATCAGATTCCAAGTATAACAATAAATAAGTGTAGAGACATGAAAAATATATTCAGATGGGTGTTTGTTCACTTCTGAATGAACGTCTCTCCAGCCGTTCTCCAACGATTTCTCTGCGTTACAAATCTTATCCAGCGCACTGCACCAACGATTTTTCAGATAACAAAGAATCGCAGACGCCAAGCCAACCTGTTCTGTGCACTGTTAATCTTTCTGTGTCACTGATAGTTTTCCAGATTATCCTACTGTACGTACACCAGCTTTGCTGACGAGACGCCTGAGGAGCGGGGGGTCTACTGAATGATAGTGCGTGCTTGTGTTGGTGCGGTATTACTGTTTCTGAACACATTGTTCACGTGTGCGTATTAGATTGAACGTTCGTACATTGTATGTAAGTGTAATTTACTGAATATTTTGTTAAAGTGTTTTTTTGTATTCGCTACAAGAAATACCTTGTGAGAGACAGTCAAGTAATACCGAAACTGTGTTAAACGTATTTTAAATCTGTAGTATTACAGTGATGCGTGCAGTGGAATGGCATACGTCACCACATTCCTTGTTGAGCTGGAAAGGCAAACTGTTGACAGTACGTTCCCATCTTCTTCGTTCTACTGTCTTTCTTCCCTGAAGCTTTCAATTATAGTTTGTAGTTCTCTGGGTACAATTCGTAATCTCAATACATGTCCCACCCATCCACCGCCTTTCTCTTCTTATTATTGGAATTATCCTACGATCCCCTTCAACACCGTTTCTCAACACTTCGTCATTAATCACTTGTCCTTTCAACTGATATCTGGCGTCTCTCTTCACTACCACATTTCAGAACTCTCAAATACTTTTTTTTTGTGTTTCTCAGTGGCTATATATTTGCACATAATACTCGTATTCTGAAGTAATAGGTAACGTGTGACTTCGTGATGTTTCGCAGCGCTGTGTGATCGACAGGATAGGGCAATGTTCTCGCTCCTTCTCCGTCTTTCCAGTCGCGCCTTCCAGATTGTCGTCGATCGTTCTATCGGCATCCAGGTCAGTTTTGTCACATACTACGCCACACAAAAGCGCGTTACCGAAACGGCGAGTTCAGTTATTGATATGGTGATTGTTTATTCTGCGATGATATCTTTAATTGGTGACTTGCATTATTTAGTGCGACACTGTTGAATAAATGAAATTTAGTATGAGTTAGCGTGTGTGCTGGACAATCGTAAACTGGAAGCATTGTTATACACAAGCGTCTTTGTTTATTTTAAACTGTAATCTGAATTTTAAGTACCGATTTGCCTTGGGATAAGTTATTTTTTTTTTTTTAAATAACGATCTACTGTTCAAACATAACGATCAGTGCGTCCATCGTAACAACTACGCTCCAGACGTAAGGCTCTGAACAATCTCTTTCTCTAAGTGGTACTATTCGTAAATAAGTGATAATAAGTTATTGTTTTGACGTTCGTGTTATTGAACACCCTCATTCACTCAGATAACTATTGCTATGTAACAATATGATCACAAGAGTTTTTGAACGTTTCACAAACGTAATCTTTGAACGCTTATTTCGTTAAAAAAACTGTTATTTGCCAGTTTTATCTCCTCCTAGTTTTTAATGCCAAAAATAAAATAGAGTCTTTTAAATATAGCTAGTTTAGTAAAACTGAATTTACTATCTTAAAGTTAAGAGAAAAAAAGAACATGAGACTGAAATCGCTGAACGTTAGAGAAGTAAAATAAAATTGTTTTTGATTATTAAACTACGAGTGGCACCTCTAGGAGGTCAAAAAAATTGGATTTTGTTTTTTTTACTTCAAATTATAGTTATTCTGTATTTCGGAAGTAGCAAATTTATCGTGTAAATTTTAAAAACAAATTGCAACTTGATAAGGTAAGCCGCTTAAGCTATTTTTAAATTTAGCGTCTAATTCAGGAACTGTTTTTAAAGTCTTAACGAAACAACGCAACGATGCAGCTTTTCGTGAGATCGTGCTAAAGTATGAACGATAGCGATATAATTGTTACTAAACAAAACAAAGCCAAGGAAATAACTTTAATTATACAGAGAAGCTATCAGCAGTCGTATTTAAATTTATTTATATTATGCATAATTTATTTTACAAAACGAACAGATTCCTTGCATGAAAATAATTAGCCAGTACGATAAAAGGATTTAACAAAAAATAACAGTCTTTTTTGTAAATTAAACATTCAGAATATTATACGTATCCACGGGTAATTTACTTTATGTTACTCCTGTTGGCAGACATGTGTAATGTCTGTTGCATACCTGTAATTAAGTATAACGCACTTAAGTATGTGTAAATGTTTTTGTGCACAACAATTTGCATTAAACTGGTTACGCACTTACACAAACAATTTGTTATTATATATTTACGGTCAAATTCGTCTCACACTTGGGCAAAAGCCTCCCCTAAACTCTAGCCTTGGTGACGTAAAAGTATAACTCCCTGTAATGACTAGCCGTAGTGAGAATTACACGAACAAAGTAGATTTGATCGGTTTCTGTGTTGTACTAACTTCAGAATCTGTTTCTGCGTTTGATGTTCAGAATCTAAATAGAAATCCAACTACCAATATTTATAATAAAATACGTATTAAAAGTACTATCACTATATGTCGTTTACATAATTAGAAATATATTAATGTAAATTCGAAGTATGGTTTATATGTTGTCGCCATTTTTATGACTATTAATATTGTATCACCTTTATTCTCCAAAATATAAAACTTTTAACATGACATTCTGATTTGCTTGTGGAATGCGGTTTTCATGTAAACGAGTGACAAGTCATAATTTACTGTATTATTCCCGTATTACAGCCGTAATTCTAATCTTGTCTCAATTTAGACGCTGCATACTGCTGTTTATAAAACCCACTTAGTCTCACGGTGTTGGGCGGACGCTTTGCATGTCTCTGTACAGACGAGGTTAGAACACGCAGCTTCTCACAAATTGAAGACAGATCATTAAGCGCTTCTCTTCGAGGCAGTCAAATCCTGCAAACTATATAAAAAACTGTGTTTAACCGTCTAAATAAAAACTGTCTCTCTTCTGCTGTTTATTTTTTCTTAACGATTGAACAACATGTTGTCTCATGTTTTTTAAGAATGTTGCACAGAAGAAATAGAAGGTCAGACGGCTTGCTGATGATTGCATTGAAGGGGACAGATGTATGGGTAAGAGAATGAGGAAGTAAAAGTGTACTACAAAGTGCACTCAATAGCATGTATATTTTTTGCTTTGTATGAATTAGGTGCCCTAATGTTAAAGGTTTACTTTAACTTTAATATTCAATTTTAATTTAACTTTCATTTAATTAAGGTGCCCTAATATTAAAAGAATCGGCTTACTTTCTTAGGTCAAATCTACAAAATAACTCTGCTATTCCATATAAGTGTTTTTCGTTTTCGTGGTCATTAGTTGGTTTACAATTTCTGGTCTTCTTCATCCGTGTTTTTTTATATATAACTTATAAGTAAGAAGTACGCTCATAATGCCATTAAATCGTTTACGAGGTATTTAACCACAACTTTCAAAGGCTTACATATGTTAACAAGACAATACAAAATTTACACGTGCCTAGATATGTGAATAACGACCATTAACGATCATTAGTAATGAATTAATACTTTTACCTGGGACACTCGTATTTTAATTTAACTTTCATTTAATTAAGGTGCCCTAATATTAAAAGAATCGGCTTACTTTCTTAGGTCAAATCTACAAAATAACTCTGCTATTCCATATATTCCATATAAGTGTTTTTCGTTTTCGTGGTCATTAGTTGGTTTAAAATTTCTGGTCTTCTTCATCCGTGTTTTTTTATATATAACTTATAAGTAAGAAGTACGCTCATAATGCCATTAAATCGTTTACGAGTTATTTAACCACAACTTTCAAAGGCTTACATATGTTAACAAGACAATACAAAATTTACACGTGCCTAGATATGTGAATAACGACCATTAACGATCATTAGTAATGAATTAATACTTTTACCTGGGACACTCGTAATGTTAAGTTCCATAGAGAAAAACACCCTACCATTATGACAAAATTTGTTTTATAAGTCATATATAGGTAATCTATATAGACCTATAGGTAATCTATATACAGGTTTTAGATATATTGGCATATTTGTTTCTCCAGGTGGAACAACGTTCATTTGTGAACCGGAAATACGTATATTTCATTGCAATTCATACAGTTGTGTTTAACATGGGACCATGTATCATATGACGATTACAAGCATTTCCTACCGGACAGATTTCTTCTACGATTATACGGTAAGTATTACTTGGTGCTTACTGTATATTATATATTTTGTCTATTCTGTGTATTTAAGACACCGAAATTTGCTAAAGAATTTTATCAAATATCGAATTCAAGTTCGTTTAGGTGGTATCTAAATCTGAACGATGCAACGTGGGCTCTTCCGTCTTGTTTATACGTTTATAAATTTATTGCTTACGCAGAGTGTGTCACAAAGTATCAAAATACTTACGGAACGTGCTCTTCAGCTTAATATGAAGAACAAATTTCAGATAAACATAAGTCCCAAT
The DNA here is from genome assembly GCA_034769895.1 of Magicicada septendecula. Classification (NCBI taxonomy): domain Eukaryota; kingdom Metazoa; phylum Arthropoda; class Insecta; order Hemiptera; family Cicadidae; genus Magicicada; species Magicicada septendecula. The sequence goes on along the minus strand of CM068374.1, from coordinate 101,316,295 downwards.
AGGCTTTATTTTCTATTTGTAATGCCACACAAACTTAATCTCAATTGTCATCGTAAAAGCGTAACTCAGAATTCAAATTTTCAATGCGTTCCGATCAGTATGACTTTAGACAAGGCAGTTCAAAAATTACTATGTAATAATGTCCCATAGAACGATAAATATTACTGTAACATATTATTTTAATGTTTAACTGCTGCAAATAACAAAAAAAAAATAACACAGTAAATCTGCTAGTAAATAACACAGGTATAAAATATCGTTATAAATAAAACTCGTGTTAACATTTAATCCCTGCGAAGTTGATGATAATGATGACGATAAATACCACTAGACGTTAGCGAAACAGTTAGCAATCGAATGGTACTCATATAATTTAGACTAGATAATATAATTACCAGAATACAAAAAAAAAAAAAATAATAATAAATGAGATACGTAGTAGATATGACTGGGCGTAAAGATTGCAAGTGCCCATGAACTTTAATAGACTGGATGTCAATGGACGTAACATGACCATGACGGGTCCTTAGAAAGACGGAAAACGCCTTTGATCTATTTAAGTATTATGGTGTGGTGTACTGGATAAGATTTGCTTAACAGGAATACCAGAGAAGGAACAATAAAGCAGACATTCTCAAGCATAGTAATGATAGCATACACTATCATCGTATTATCGTCATAACACGGAATGTTAGTACGTAAATGTTATATTTTTAACCGAATTTAAAACCTATTTAAACCGTCGAAGGCATCATCAGGATGAGGTCTTATAAAACAACCGTGAGGCGTTACAGTTTTGTTCTTTAATTACATATTTCAGTATGATGCATGAAATTCACGATTTGCAGTAGTAACACTCATGTATGTAACAACTGTCTTCTGTTGGCGCTTGGGGAGATGATGTGGTTACATTCCGTGGTAAAGTTGGCTGGATAATATTGGCTACCACACAGTGAAATCGTTGAGCATTGACTGGCGAATAGTTCACTTCGCGCAATAAACTCATCAGAAAGGCTAATGCCGACACATTGCAGCCGTGGTAACGAAAACATGTTAACAGCATCCAATATGTCGTATACCTAGAGTTAGTCGTGTCACCTTAAGTATTCCTTTATCAATACATGTATTTAATTGTGTGTACGGCATGCTCTATGTATTTATTTTTCAGCAGTTTCATAAAAATATCTTGAATGGTTTTTGAAATATGTGTATCTAACTGATAAGCGAAACTTCCATTTAGTTAACATGGGACAGGCCTTCACGATCTATGCAAGTCCTATGCAGAAAAACACCTACAACGCAACAACATTGGTGGAACGGTTCGAACGAGAGCTATAATCTACGTTTGCGTTCGGGTACCGTGAAAGTGCAGTGAAACACCGATTGATTCCTGTTTCAACGTTCAAAAGTTTTTAATTTTCGATCACACAACAAGCAGAAATTTGTTGCAAACAGACAGATACATGAGCAGTGCCAGATTCTTGTCTACATGAGTAAAAGGCACGAACCGCTGCTACTAAAGAGAGAGGTTAAATAGTACGTTGAGCTTTCGTCGCGAGTGAACGTCTGTAATAATCACGGTGGAGATTGTAGCGTCCACCGCCGTAACGATTAATGCCCGCTGCTCATTCATTAGCATGACAAACGACATCGACGGTAACAGTACAGTGTGGTGACCGGCATGCGACAAGGAGACATGCGGTTGAGGACACGGAAAAATAATACAAAAAGAACAGAACCAAAAAAAAAAGACACGATTAAAAGCTGTGATTAAGTACAGCGATACGGTTCGGGTGAGAGGTGGTAGTCGGCCGATGTACTCCGTGAAAGGTAAACATTGTGTACTGTCCGTCCCTAATGATATACTGTTAATTAGCCTACTCAGCTCAGCGTACGACCGCTTACCAACTGTGTGTGTGGACTCGTTTGCATAATAGAAAGCGAACATTTCTGGACGCTCTTGCCAGGGAGGAAACGCGAGTATAATCGTTGTCATAAAAATCATACGTTGTGGACGAAACTAGGCTTACTTATTTGAGAATTCGACAGCATTAAATTTGTTTATCGCATCCCAGCCTCAAAAACCCTTATCCTCCCAATCTCCTTCTCGGAGGTTCCGTTCTCTCGTGTCCATCTTTCTAAATTTTCTTAGCTTTCCAGTCTTTCTTCGTTCTACATTTGTCCACTTTAGTCGTCTCTCCTTCTTCATCCTTTGTAAGCAAACGCAACTAGGTTGCCGTCTGACAAAATGAACTCGCAGGACAATCGGTTGTGAAAACTATGCCTGCATTAAAAACAAAATATACCATATATTAGACACGTTATCATGTCATTTACAATAAAATCGCTATGTTTCTATGTTGTTGAAAGAATAAAAGCGATTTTGAAACTTAATTTTTGGGGTTGAAAACCTAATCCAATTATTATTTTATAAAATACCCTTAAATTTATTATTAATACAAAATATAAACATATATAAAGTAGCAGCGTTTACTTAACTGAAACGACAATTTAATCTAGTAGGAATCAGTTGTAAATAAAAAAATTAAACATTAATTGGAAAAACAAATGGAGGAACAAAAATTCATAATTGCTTACTTTCTCTCTTTTTTAAGTGATAGACAATGCTCAATATATTAACATTATAATAACAATATACAGTATTAAGTTTTGTTGTGCTTTCATTCTTAAGAAGACTTTGTCAACTTTCTGTTTCCCATCTAAAAAAACAGTCCCTTTTTAGCAATACAGCAATAGCGATATATTTTCTATAATGTGAGCCTACCAGTTAACAAAACACTTGCGCTTTGTCATACTGCAGTTATTAAAATTAAAAATAAACAAATGAAATACTCGCTACTTTAATAGAAAACGAAAAACTCACGACGTGATAAATAGGGTAAACACTTGTTAAATGAGTAACTGACGTCTAAACTACCTAATAGGCCTACCCTTCTTAAAGTCAGTGTTACAAGTAGTGTTAAAGGGACTGATAAAATCCTGGACTTCGACAAACGTTCCTCCCGGACGTTCCAGTATGAAAAACAAGACACATTTGGAAAACCCCTTAAACGAATGGTCTCATTCCGGCCTTTGGTGATTCTCTAAAAATCACGAAACCAGCGGAATAAGCGGTGTTCTACATTAATAGTCTGCAGTTTATTAGTAAAAGTTGGTTGACTACATAACGACGAGCTGATGAGTTGCGTCCAATACCACTAAATAAAATCTTGGATAAGAATTTTTGCGCAGGCAATGTAAATTGGATCAAACAGTTTATCAAAAAAGAAATCAAAAACTAAAGGAAACAAAAAAGACAATTGCAAAAAGAAAATAATTCAGGGTCTCGTATTACGTATTTAAGTTAGCAAGCTTACAACTCATAAATAAAGTATCACTCATGTGTGCGAACTTCCGGTAAGTTACTGTCGAATCAAAATAAAACCGAAATACGGTATTTTGTAATTGCAAAGCATTTGTGTGTCAAATGAAACGAATTACAGGACATGAGTACATAAATAACTCAGGTTACAAAAGCAATTAAACGCACGGCAGGAAATCGCTTTCCAGTTTTTTTGCTAAATCTGCGTCAAAAGTTTATGGAATTAGTCGTGTGCCTACGTGAATTATTTTCGTATTTCTACCTATTTATTCAAGGTCGATGTGTCAGTTAAATCGGATATTCGTAGGCGAATCGAGCGGGTTTTATAAACATTTTTAATAACTATTGGAGTATATATTTATTTTGTGCTCCATACTATGTTTTATATTCGTACGATCTATTTTTAGATTTATATTCACATTTTAATTAACACTTGCTTCAAACATTCGAATAAATTGCATTAAACGTCGTTTTCAGTACCATTTCCGTTAAAAGATACCATTTGTTTGCAGCATTACGAATAAGAACAGTTCAGGCGATACAAAGTAGGTGAGTGGTATTGTAAATGAGCTTTAACTAAAAAAAAAAAAAAACTTTTACTAAAATTAAGTAAATTGAAAAATAAGATACCTTTGACAGTAACAGGTTTCTTATTTTTCTTCTTCTTCTTCTTCTTCTTCTTCTTCTTCTTCTTCTTCTTCTTCTTCTTCTTCTTCTTCTTCTTCTTCTTCTTCTCCTTCTTCTCCTACCACTTCTTCTTCACCTTTTACTTATTATCACCTATTTGTTTTTATTATTCTCCTTCCTCTTTCCTACATTCTTCTCCTTCACTTTTGTTTTTGACAGATTCCCTGTTGCAATTTCTCAAAATCCTAACTGTTATCACAAACGTCAATGACCATTAGGTTTCTATGCCTTTATTTCCAGTAATAATAAACAACGCTCAACAGGTCTAGATATTCGGCTTGTATTCCACCGTTTCACTGCGTGTTACAGTTCTTCCCCCAATCACGTGTCACGTATCTTCCCCCAATCGAAGAACCCTTATCTCCAACTGTTTACAGTCCTATCACGTTGTATTGAGCACCCAGGTTTCGCTAAAACACAACAGTGTTGGTACGTTATAAAAATTAAAACCTTATCCTAATGTTCAGCAGGTCTCACCGAATAAAAATTTACATGTTGTCGCCGATTTCAAACATTTTTTAGGACAAAGGGCAACATAGGGTGCGTGGAAAACCAAAAACGTCACCGTCTGCGTATGTAGATACATGGCCCAAATTCCGTTAGTCTCGACCCGATGTGCTTTTTATACTGACATGTTCTTCGCTACACGTAGAACGTCCTCGCTGCATGCATTTGAGGTTACAGTGTGGAAACTGGAGTGGGAATATTATAGGAAGGCTGGCGTTAATACAGAGCGTGGCCGCTTAAGCAAAGAAGAACATTGTATTAGAATCGAATTGTTACAGTGTTACCTCAAATGACGATAATAAACCTGAGAGGTATTTTCTAAACGAGTACCGTGTATATAAAATGTAGGATTTAACGAGTCTTTGAACCCGGAAAAAATAATTGAGATTCTGCAAGGCGATGCTGATATTTACATAATGAGAAAATTAAATCGCACAGGCGTTTGTAATGAGGTTAGTAATTCGTTTAGGCATAACTAATTAAAAAATACATAATAATTATTAAACAGAACAATGCGTTTGAACAAATTACAGGCTGACGTACAAATACTGTAAATGTACTTACTGTACTGTACTGTAACAAATACAAGAATAGGTTAGGTTTTGCATTACAGGCTGACGTACAAATACTGTAAATGTACTTACTGTACTGTACTGTACTGTAACAAATAAAAGAATAGGTTAGGTTTTGCATTACAGGCTGACGTACAAATGCTGTAAATGTACTTACTGTACTGTACTGTAACAAATAAAAGAATAGGTTAGGTTTTGCATTACAGGCTGACGTACAAATACTGTAAATGTACTTACTGTACTGTACTGTAACAAATAAAAGAATAGGTTAGGTTTTGCATTTCGAAACGAGCCATGAAATTGCTTACATCGAACAATATTCATTAGCTTTGAATTGGCCGTTGGCAGTTAAACATAAACATTTTAATATACTCTGAATGTCATCACGATATTGACACAGACGACGCACGCTCTTCTAGTCGAGAAACGTGTGGTACGGTTATGTGACTGCACCTGCCGACTTTTCGAGGGCGTCTTGTAAATTGTCGTAGCAACAGTAATGCAAACGAATGAATTAATACGTGAATACTGTAATAAATTCAGGCAATTCAAGTGAACGAGTATACCTAAGTTATCAATGAAAATAATACGAGTAAAGAAAAGGACCACGCAGAAGTAGCACATCTTAAAATCTAATTTCAGCATTGTTGAAGAGTGTGTTCAGACCATAAAAATGTGATAATAAAGGTACTAAAATATAAAACGTTCTTTGCATCTGCAATCTGAGATAGTGTAATAATGTTTAACGACACCGCAGACAATATTAAGAAAGTCCAACGAGCTTGAGCATGAATGCGTAACGGTTGAAAAGACACATCTCACGTTCAGAAAGACAACACAAACTGATAGGATGGGAATTGAATAGACTATAAGTGTCTGACAGTTGTAAATGAAAAGAAAGAATTTAATACAGAGTTATAAATGATGAAACGCAAAACTTCAAATTACCAATCGCATGAGGTCAAACTAGATTGTCTTTCGAATATGAGCAATTATGGTGAAGAATACCAAAATGCTCTTATTCTTAAAAGGAAAAGTTGAAATCAGTGCATGTTTCTTGCAAGACCTGCGGTCAGAATCAAGGACTTGGAACAAGAGAACAATACAAGCATTGCGCACTATGCTGACCGTGCTAAATCATAACTATGATACGCGACCGGTCTATAGAAAACGTATACCCCTTTCATAATTAAGAAAATTTGATGCAGGCGGGCAGACATTTAGCTAGGCGAGAGGGCGATTGGTGGTCACGGAAGCTTCTAAACTGGAGCCAAAGGGATGTATTAATATAAAGCCATATATCACAAATATTGATATACAAAAAACTAAAGATTTTTCTGAAATGAAATCGATGAAGAATGATTGCGGGGGGGCAATCTACTAGCAGTGACTAGGCAAGTTTCAATTGATAATAATAATAAGTATGTAAACCTACACATGGGAATTATATGTTTTTTCAACTAACTTAATTTTGAGCCACTAAGTGTACACGAAAAGTTCTTGTGAAACGTATGTCTGGTTTATAATTTTCATTCTTTCAAAAGAAAGAAATTATTTTTATGATTGTTATAATTAAATTTACGAATTTTAGTAACAATAATTTTGAATATGATTACCTACGTGATGTGTAGATATATATTAATGTAGGCCTATAAACGTTAATAATATAAACCTTTAAACAAAATTAAACATACCTACTAAATAAACAAACCAATAATATGTCTATTAAGATAAACAAATATTAACTTCAAAATAGGTAAGTACCTTAGAAATTATGACACCTAAGACAAATATCGTGACGAAATTTTTATAATATACTTAAATATACATATGTAAAATTAAGTTTTAAAGTGAAAAATTGGGAGTATGTAGTAATATATATTATCATCATAATACCAGTGACATCCTTATTGAAGCTGATAAAGCGGAGCCTGTTATGTTAACGAAAGCTGTTAGGGAACAAAATCAGTACACTTGAAAGTGCATGGAGAAATGGACGACGTGTGCAATATAGTTTTAAAGGGTTCGACGGGACGAGTGTACGGACATAGGATATATGATCTGGAGTAAGAAACTTAGTGAAATATTTATATACTCCCCGTTTATCCCATTCATAAAAGACGAAAATGAATACAATAGCAAAGTGTTTAGAAATAAGTATGTCAGACCAACAGAAACAATGCTCAAATATTTAAAACCATTTCAACATCATCGTCATTCTTGTTGTTTCAACTCATTGCTTAGTCTTGACCTCCTCCAGAAGCCTTCTTTAGCAGTCCCGATATGACGCGATGGCTCTTCCGTCCCTCAGCCCAAATACTTTGCTACCATTGCCCACATTATCATTACAGCGCAGTTTTGGCGGTCCAGCTGCATCGTCAAGAGATTCCTGAGTATTTCATTCTCCGCCATCCTCATCAAATATCCAGCCCACCTGAACCTTTAAAATGTAATATGTTTGATAATATATACATCCCTAAAGAGGGGTTTAATTTATTATAACGTATCCACCATACACCCCTTTCACATATTGGACCATATATTTTTCGTAATACCTTTCTTTCAAAATTTAAAAGATGTCTTTCATTTACTTTGGTGTTTCCGCGCCGTATGTCAAGACTGGTCTCATTAAAGGTTTACGGAGGGTACATTTTCTTGATCTAGATATTAGTCTACTTCTACTTAGATTCGTTGTTGGATCTCATGTGTAGTATGGCCACTATTGAACCAAGCTGTCTAAAATGATCGACTCTGTCAAAGATGTAGCCATTAATACAAATTTCAGCCTTATTATTATAAGATCGAGCAACGATATCAACATCATCTGCGAACTGAACCGACTTATTACTGGGAATAACTGAATTATTACTCATAAAACCATTTAAACAGTAATAATTCGTGAGAGCAGTAGTGTGTACTAAGTACGCCTATTTCTTAATAAGACTATCATGTTAGACATGTCGTCTCCACAACCCATTGCCTTCACATCGCAACCTCAGTCACCACTGAAATCGTAATAATGTTTATCGGTGTCTTTACTATTTCTGTTATGATTTTCGCTGAACATTACTTACATCCAGATCGTATCTAAATACTTTCCCTAGTAACAAATAAAAACTTATTACGTTCAGTGTGGGACGTGGGTTTTCCCTTGTCCTTTCTGTTCCCCCTATCATATAATATCATACTATTTGTTCTTTATATGCCAAGATCTTTCATCTAGATCCAATATTCTTCTCAAATTGTCTGTCTAATTCATTTGGCGTCTTCCTCATTTTATCTTTCATGTCGAAAAACCTGCAACGTATTACATGTACATTCCACTAACTACTTTGTCGTCTGGTGTTTCAACCTGGAATATTTTCAGCCACGTATTTATACACTCTTTATGTCACGCTTTTTCTTGTGTTCTCCTAAACAGAAATGAACAGGTCTTCATTCTCGCTCCAGAACAGAAATGAACTCTTTCTTTCTGCTTTCTTTATCGGTCAGTTAGTCTTATAAGTACCACCTCCGTCTGTCTCTTCCTCAGTGTAGCTTTGAATTTTTTCCACGTTTGCTGTTGTGAACGACGAAACCTGAAATCCACGGTTGAGGACACAGAGTAAGCACTGTTTGAAAACTTTGATCTTGAGGTATTGTGGCTAGATATTTAATTATTATGCGGGTAGTTAGTTTATGTCGCAAAGTTGCCGTTTGCCGTTCGTTAACACTATAATAATGTAAAATATATTTTATGATTTTATATTGAGTCGCTAACACTGTTGACGGTAGTGGCGGCGGGCAGAAGGCTGCTGAGTCTGTTATAACTTGTGTTGCAAGGACGCAATGAAAGACACATTGGGGGAGGAGGCGGTCGCTTGGTCAGGCGTATACTGCCGAATCATTTTATTTAACTAGCTCGGGTTAACGATCTTTAACCCCAGCCACAGCCCGGTATGGCTATGAGTTTATCTGTCTTTGTATCTTTCTGCCTCCTAGGTACACACACGGACCTTTATTCAAAACATGTTTCCCCGCACTGTATAAACAGCGCGTCAGAACTTGTTACAAATGCGTACTCCACAAACGCATACACCTTGTGAAACCAGCATTACATACCGTAATTATTATGGAGATAAGACTGAAACTGGAAGTAAAACAGATTTTAAAATAATTTTATGAATACTTTATACTGTTTTGTGACGAATTTTTGATCGAATATTTAAGAAACAGGACCTCTATCTGACACACAAACCGTAGTAGATAAAATATCCTACTCCTTTTATTTAATGAAAATCTCTTCTACCATAATTGTGTCAGCCTTGACAAATATCTGCTCGCATTGCATTATAAATAAAATTACGAATAAGCATTCGAAAAGAGACTGTTCAGTAATTTCACGATTTTAAAACATGTTGGGCATTGAGTTATGCGGTGGCGCTCCTCTTAGTGGTCTTAGATCCTGAATCTCGAACAAAATTATTTTATTCGGATTCTTACTTTCTGAAACACATATCTTACAGTGTTTCCTCTGTTTTCTGAACGTCAAAATTTACCTCTACGACACTTTATCGTTTATTAAGTACTGAGAATATTTTATGAAAGGTCTAGATAAATAGTTCCCGATCAATATTATAGAACCCGAAACCAACAAAAAGATGATTTCAGTAGACCGGAAGTAAATAAGTCATGGTTCCGACGTTCATTTTTATTTCTTAGACCAAACGTTTATAATTTACTGGATGCTAATAAAAGCAGATAAAATAAAACTAAATTATTTTAGCAAAAATTAAAATTTGTTTGTCGAGTAAAGATAGTATTGATGATTTGATTAAATTAAAAATGTAGCATTCATCTGAGACAAGGCTGAGATCATATTATATTTAGTAATACGCATTTTGGATGAGAATGTTGGTTATTAATTTTGAATAATTTCTGTAGGCTATTATTTGTTGTAGTTTTTTCATGCTTGCTGAATTATAAAATTAGGATTAAGTGCTAAAACGCTTTTATATTTATATCGTTGCGAATTCCGTTTTGTTTATTTAGTTGTATGATGCTTATATTGTACTAAATTTACCACCATCACATTGCTATCGCATATATTTTGTTCATTCTTTTTTATATGATGTAAATGCACTAATCAGCATATACTGGAGTAAGTGGCTGGTTTAATTTCCTGTTTGTAGAAATTAAAAAAAAACTGTCTATCTATATAATAACTCACATTCAGCTTTTTCATAAAGAACATAGATCAGTTTATTAAAAATTAAATAAAGCTCTACTATTATTGTGATTCTAAAGTATCTTCTAAATAGAAATTCACGGCACTGTTCCCTATTTCCCGGTACTACACTGGCCTCATTCCAAGTTTCCCCTTCCTCTCTAGAATCTTCTCTCACTACGTTTTTCTCAAGTTCCCTAAGTCTGCCTCTTTTCCCCTTTATTTTTCTCCAAGACACTTCACTGTAAACTTCCATTCCATATAAATGACCACATCAACTCAGCTGCCCTTGCTCTATATAGCCTACTCAAATATCGGCTAAATTTCCAAATCCTCAGATATTTGTACGGTCCGAGCACTCATCTTTTTTTGTTACTCCTTTCACGCGTCTCAAATATTTCTTCTCTGCGGCTTATGAGCTTGTCATCGTTCTTGTCTCATATGCGTCATATATTCTCCTGTATATTTTCCTGTTAGCTTTTATTTTAGTAATTCTATACATGCCTTTCTTGTTTAACAAATTTTGCTCAACGAAAACAAGGTCTTAATTGCTTTTGACCTTTATACTGTCCTACAAATCTTGTCTTTCTCTAACTTTCACTGTTACCCCTAGCTATTCAAAATCATGAACTTACTCTGAAAGTTATTATTAAGTTCTCAAAGCTTTCTTCTATTGATGTGATCTATAAATATATTGAAATCATCTGCATATCCAATTGTCTATTTCGGTTTAGGCCTATTCAATATAATAGAATTGACATAGACGTGGATCATTATTATAACATAGTGTTATCCCAGGTTAAGTAGCATTGGTGCATTCCAATCTGTTATGTCCCAACACAAATTTTTTTTTGATAAAAACTGAAGAGAGGAGGCAATGACTTCTGGATTAAATGTCGATATGGCGTTCACACTTTCCAGAAGCACGCAACGTCCGCGTCTCTGACGAAGAGTGTTACCATCGCAAAGTTCCCTCGCCTGTTTGGTTTGGTGTGTTGGTGGTTTGTGTTTGGTTGGTGGTGGTCTAACTATTAGACTTTGTTTCTTTTTTCCGTCCATATCTAGGGTTTCGTTTCTCTGTGCTTTAAATATTTACAGTAATGACACCATCCGAAAAATAAACCTTATTTCGCGTTTATTTCTCTAAGTACGACAACTAAATGAGTGGTATTAATTAACCCTACGTAAATGAATCATTTTTATTTAAATCTTATGATACAGTATTCGCAATGTGTAAACGTTTATGTTCGTGTAATCTCTATCTTAAGACAAAAGAACAGGTGTTTCTTTTTTTACACTTACTGAGTAGTCTTCAAATATTCAGTAGAGTATTCGTTTGTGATAACTAAGCAACTTAAATGAAAGGATGTTCAAATAATTATGATTTTTCAAACGCGCTTCAAACGATATTAATCGAATGGTTATTGTCAAACTGCAGCTTTAATTATACCTATCTTATTAACCGATCAACTATCATAATTTTTAATGTAGACATTCACGAACACATCCTTGCTTACAACAGAAATATGAAATGATATAGGAAATAAACTATACACACACACACACACACACACACACACACACACACAGAGGAAATTGGTTTTCATCAGTTACAACTACGTCAATATATCTATAGTACTGTCCATGATCTGTTACATCACAGAAACCATGTCTGTAACGTGCGCAATCACAGTTATGAACAACAGCGCTAATCTACGATATGTTATTGCAAAAATAGTAATATGGTTGCCGATTTGCCATTTGTGTCACAATTATTGTAGATTCGTAGTAGTGTCCAGAACGGTCCCGAACTTCGCTCCCTATAGCATTGTTGGTATGTACGTTGTTTTAGTCGAAGCATTTTTGTTTTCCTACTGCTTGGTAGTAGACCATATTTATTATTTATAGATCTTCTAAAAATGTTTCAGTTGCTGTAGGCCTAAACTGCGTTTACAGAACAGATTACAAATGCAAGGTACTTAATATCGCCCCAATGCGCATATTTAGATTAGAGATTAAATTTTAGCTGATGTCGACAATATATTTGTAATGCTAGTAGTAATTTATTATTGACAAAATTAAAACTGTTGGAGACAAAATCTGTATTCACAAGTCCCGATGAAAGCTTTCGAGCCTTCCAGCTCATCTTCATCTGATGTTCCTATGTAGGAAACAGGCAGTGACAAACACCTATTGTTATTGTGTTTTTGATCTAAAAATGAGGTGAAAGGCTCGAAAGCGCTATCAAAAATTGTCTGTATATGGTGTGTAACAGTTTTGTTTTTTTGTTTGTGAGTACATCGACTAACAAAAGTTTATTTAAATTGTTAAATTACCTTGTGTATCCAGTTCCCTTCCTTGCAACTTCTTTTTTATAGTTTATACACAACGCGTTTCAAGACTTATAGTCCCATCATCAGGTGATAAAATATATTCACTCACATGGAGTACATCAATTAATAAAAGTCACACACATCCCGTTATTTAATCGACTACCACCCCGCGTTATTTCACGATGCACATCGCTACGGATCTCGCGAGTGACTCTCGAGGGATGTGTGTGACTTTTATTAATTGATGTACTCCATGTGAGTGAACATATTTTATCACCTGATGATGGGACTAGAAGTCCTGAAACGCGTTGTGTATAAAATAAAAAAAAGAAGTTGCTAGGAAGGGAACCTGGATACACAAGATAATTTTAACAATTTAAATAAACTTATATATACTTATATAGAAAACTAACGAAATTTAGATGCATCTGTGGAACGATTCATAAGTACCTAAAAAATAAAACACGGAACGATACCCGAATGAAATTCTACAAAACTGTGGCTGTCCCACTGTATGCTAGTGAGACATGGACTCCTGGTAAAAGGGACGTACAGAGGATTCAGGCAGCTGAAATTAAATTTCTAAGAGGGACGCGAGGTTGTTCTCTCCTGGATCGGAAAAGGAACTGGATATTAGAAGCGAATTAAACATTGTATCGTTGCACCAGAAGATTGAAGACCACAGAAGGAGATGGTGTGAACACTTGACATCCGTAACCCGTGGCTGCCTTGAGTTATCACCCTACTGGGAAGAGAGAAGTCAGTAGACCGAGGAGGAGATGGGTTCCGGAACAGGTCTAAGGACTAATCCTTGGAGTGGTGATGATTATGATGATGGTGATGATTCTATACATACAAGCAAAAATTTTGTGTTATTCAGATTTGTAAGTTTCTGTAAAAGTTACGTAATAATTTTTCAAATGGCCGCATCTATAATGTATAGGCTACATTTCCCTGTTTACAATCGACATATTGTTTACTCATACTACTGTTTTTGAACGTGGCTTCTTTTTATTCTGCTCCCACAACTGGGAAGTCAGATAAAGAACGATTAAAGCTGTCCCGCGTATAGTGCTGGAGGAGAATATAGAGGAGATTTCATGGGGACCGATATCGAATGCGCACCCATATTGTATTTAAAATCTTTATACCTGAAAAAAGACTGTAAAAAGTTTGATCAGAAGAATATACAGATGTCTGGATACTTAAATAGACAAATACATGCCTGTAATACTATATAGGAAGACCGATGGGGGACATCCTATGCAGAAGCGAAAAGCGGGATTCAGAAACGCGTTCAAAACGAAACTGGGATTTTAAACAAGGGTGTGTAACAGAAAGGTCTGTTAACTTATCCAGTTTAACAACCGACCAAGCTATATAAGGAGGTTTCAAAAAAGGAACACTCTTTCTTAAATTAAAATAATGTATTTTAGAAAACATGCAACCTTTGTTATATAAAATTATCACTATTTGTTGATATAAATAGGCACAGGAAGGACGTAAGTTTAGAATGAACCGTCTTAATGATTCCTGTCATGACATTAGCGTGAACATAACGTCAGCAGTGGGAGGCAGGACTGAAATGTGAAATGTGAGAGGATTTTGATGAAATGTGTGTCTACAGCTGCTGATGTAAGAATACAGTATTCAACAAAAATAGTCATGCTGGGGTGTCAAGTACTGCCTACGTGCATCTGAACAAATCATAGACTTATTAACAAACATACCAAATTGGGAACCTGTCTCTTATAATCGAACAGGAAGGTGAACCATGATTATAGTTTTTTATTATACTGACATCTCTCCTTGTAATGTGTCATTATTAAAACACACACACACACACACACACACTGTAAACGTCGTTAACGTAGGATCGCCATTGTCTCACAGTACTGCTCATATCCCTCCCACCATAAACACTGTCATTGGAATATACGTCTTACGACATTCCAGGAATAGGCCTTTTGCGTATAGATTTTGAACACTGGCTTGGAGATGAGTAGTGGACAAACACCACGTTGTGAGGCCAACAAAATTTGCATGCATTTCGCGCAACAGTCTTGTACAGTGTTTCATAGTGTGAACATCGGTTCCAACACGGCTTGCGAGAACATTAGAGGCATACTAGTGACGTTGTGAAGCGACAGTATGTGGCACAGAGAGTGAGAGAAAGAAATAGCGTCTGGTTGAGACAGTGAACTTATAGTCTCCTTACTATGTCATAAATTTAAGTGGGGGTAATTCTTTGGTTGGCTCGGCACATTTCACCGCTAAAGATCGTCTGCGAGACTTTTACTCATACAGACTGTTCTACGCAACTTTTCGCCTTATTACTCGAAAGATATTTTGATATATCTTTGAGTAAACTACTGTAGCGTTGATTTAATAAGAACTGTACAGCTTACACTCATTCTCTACGCTAAACTGCATGTAGTTTCAGTTATTGACGTATCCCTATCACTGAGTTAGCGTACAGTTCCCCTCGCAAACCACGCAGTGTGAATGTGTTTACGTGTCACCTTGACAGATGCCTATATACTACAGGCACTGTATAGTGGGCTATTTATCTTTCCTCGGACGCTACAACCCGGTGTTGGGTTCTCAGCCAATCTAGGAACTGAAGGGCCAGAAACTTTTCTTCAAGGTCCCAGTTGTAACCTCCCCGAGACTCGTCCTCACCTGTCTTCTTCACAAACATGATTTGATTGTTTGGATCTGTTATTCTGATCCTGGAATCCTCTAGCTTATAGGACACTACGTTCCTGCCGGCGTCAGTGGTTAGTTTAAGATCCTTAGCAACTACTTTCAAATGATGAACGGGAACAGAAGACAGAAAATGGTAGGTAAGAATGGGTAGGGATACTGAGGACAGGAGATGGGCTGTTGCGTGACACATTTCGTCTTCCTCCTCGTTTGAAGCCCGTCGTCCGATAAGGAAGGCCCTACCAGTATCTACGCTACCATTTGGTATAATCCTCCACTTCAATATAGCACGCAAACCTCCTCGCCCGCGTGGAAAGTTGGCCTACTACTGTAAGACACTGTCCATAACGAGAGTTGTATATTACGGCATTACAAAATAGTACGGTAATAAATTAATTTAATAATTGCCAAGGTCCATACTTCGAACTATAACAGGTGTACTCTTGCTTGTATGAAACACGCTCTACCTAATTAGACTAATGGAATTTTCCGTTAATAACCCGAAATTTTTTAAACACAGTATTATTAGATTGACAAAAAATAATAGTTAGCCTACATGCGTAATCGAATAAGATCTGTAGCACGCAGTACACAAGTCGTGGTTTACTTCCCACTTGATCTAGAAGATTTATTGCCGATGTTGAAGACAACGTGGAAAAGTATAACGGGCGGTGTCCTCAGATGTTTTCTGAAGGCTAAATCGTTTGTGAATTCCAGATAACCTTGATACTCTAAACAATTCTCGTGTTTCTGCAAAAAATGAAGAACGCTGATAAGCGGGACAGTTCCAATTTCACGATGACCTTATAACTGCGCTGTTAAGTACCTAATTCCTTAAAGGGCAAACTGCTCACCACAAATTCGTGAATTGGTTATCATTGTTTTTTTGTTTTGTTTTTTAGAAACTGTTTTTTGTAGAAACTGGTTTAATGTTTTGTTCGTTAAACGTCGTCTGAATATTATTACTATATTTCGCCTGACAACATTAACACAGAAATGTTTTGCTTCGAGTCGACCATTGTTATCTGTACTCGTGAAATTGGAGTTTCCGTCAAATTATTTGACGTTCTCTCGTTAGTCTTCATTAGCTTCTAAAATAGTCGTAATGTACGGAATATACTCGTTATCGTGAAATACTCCAACGGGGACTGCTCTTGTACACATTAAATGTTTGGATAGTGTTGTACATGGTCTCTGAGCATGTCAAATCCTGGACACCGTAAACAAAATTACTGAACTCGAACACATGTGAGCGGAGATGCCTTTAGGCTGCGGTTTGTTAATACTAATCAGTAAGCTGTAACACCTGTTTGACTTGGTACAGATTCCGGACTTGTACTCACGGTTTTTAACCAATTAACGCGCAGTATTCAAATACTCCACACGGACACAACCACATACTCTGACTTAAGGTGGATACCAAACTAAAATAATTAACTCAGATTGATGAGCCATATCGAAAATGATAGAGAATTGGGATCAAATGAAGATACTCCATTTTATAGTGGAAAGAAATTGTTTTCTATAAATCTGCAATAAATTCCTCTCGTATAAAAAAGATTTTAAGCCTTTGTGAATGTGTGGTATGCAACTTTCGGACTGCATCGACAAGCTCGAAATTAATATTGTACAGTACTTTCGAAATACGGTACTACGTAGTTGACATTATTATTTTCTGTGGGGCTATTAGGCCGTGTTCTACTGCTAACGTTGCTTACAGACGTTTCGGCCCCACCATCGGAGGCCATCTTCAGTGTAAAGAACGATCGAGTAATTGGCAAGGTGTTCGCCAATTCACCCCAGTACTGAGGTACATATTCAGTACTGTAAATTCTCTACATCAGTACTGGAGCAAATTGGCGAACATCTTGCCCATTACTCGTTCTTTTACACTGAATACGGCCTCAGATGGTGATGCCGAAACGTCTGTAAGCAACGTTAGCAACAGACAACGGCGTAATAGCCCGGAAGAAAATAATAATATCAACAACGTTGACACAGGCCTTGAAATCCTTAGGAAAGTACTAATGTAATTAATAATTTTTGTGAATTTAGTTCAACAGAAACAGCGACATCCACACTGATCTGGAAATGAGGCCGAAATCAATGTAATTTGAACACCAAGGAATTCCAAAGTTTCCCCAGAACATTTTAGGAAAGGGTATGTTGAAGTCGTAAAATATAGAGTACGTTTATGTAAGGATGTGTTTAAGACGTATAGTTCAAATGTTAAAGCAGAACAGTATCGTCTAGTGAACAAATGAGAAGTTCTTTCTTATTTATAAACAGACATAAAAAGACACTAAGTCTTAGAATTTTGCTTCGATGTAAGTTAATTATTACTTTACGTTTTATCAGAATTCATCTTTAGTTTAATGACTGTATTAAAATTATATAAAGTGCTGTCTGAGTGGTTGGTTATAATAATGATTATAATAATTATAATAATGAAAAATGAAATCCCATCAAAAATTGTAGCACGAATGTAGTTACTCGACAATGGATTATGGAGGTGGAGGAAACCTTTGATCTTTCTATTAAAATCATCCTCAGAGAACGACGCTCCCGTGGATTCAGAGCGTATGGAGAGCAGTAGATTAGGTATGTCAATTTTATTAGTCATATGCCAGATGTATACCAGTTGGAATTCACATGATCCTGGAGAGTGGCCAGCTATCATTAGTGATATACTGCGTCAGAAACTTGTGGAAAGGTCTAATGGATTTGGAGATGACTTCCTTTCCCGTAAAACTAAAACTGAAACTTAGAATTATTCGTGGTGAGGTTTCTGCGCTATTGTATGTTTTACACTCAATAATATCGTTTCAAATGGTATCGTTTAAGGCCTTGGAGGTTTAGGTTGGGGGGGGGGCAGGAAGAGTTTTTGCACAGTGCGGCAAAATAGCTAGCGCTGGCCTTGATTGTGGGTGTACAAATATAAAGATATATCACAAAATTATCAAATTAAAAACCTTTTTCAGTAGATGAAACACATTTCGTATACGAATAATGGTGTAGTAATAGAAAAGTATTAATTGCTAACATGATTGTTGGTTACATCGTTAACAACGAAGACGACATAAAACATCAGTACTATTTATGAAACTGATAATATTACAGGCCATAACCGTATTGTAAGAGCTCAGTTTGAATCTCAAGCCATTAAGTTATTTCTCTTCATTCGACACTACAAAAGAAAAATTTTTTCAGCTCACCAAAGTTTTTAAACTCAATGGCGGTTCTAGTTTGGAGGCACTAGGGGCCTAGCCCCCTCCATATCCTAAAGCATATAAAATTGTCAATTGTACTGCCTTTTTTACGTGTAGTTGCAAACCACTTTTTATGTGTAGTTAATATTGTTATTCCTACATACTTCAGTGGCCACTTGTATTACTTTTTTATATGAAATTATTGTTGTTATTCCTTTTAAGCACAACCGCTACTGGCCGAATGGATTACTGAGAAATCTTTTCACAGAATATTAATTGCAATTATTTATTTCTCGTTACATAGTTTCAGTATTAATTTTCGTAGCTGCTGATTATTTATATCAGTTTTGTTATTGGCCCAATTTTTCAACCCACGCTGAACTGATCAACAAACCGTTCAGTTTTTGTGTGTGTTTGTTTTTCAAACATTCTTATACCTCACTCACCGACTTCCAAACGTGGCTGTTGTTATTCTCTCTGTTCAGCAATTGCTCTTCTGCTAACGCTTCCTTGCTCAGCACCCTATCTTTGGGTTTTCATTTCTTTTTCGTCAGTGATACTATTTGACTTTGTAATCCGCCAACAGTATCACTTCGGATACTTTTCGTCGGACTGTCGGACACGTGCCTATAATATTCGTCGGACAGTTCTACTACCGTATTGATTGGGGTCGCCCCAATATGCCTGTGTTACAGTTTCCTAAATTAGAGCTAGCTCCGCAGTAACATTAATAACTGTATTTTGCTTACAGTCTAAGAGAGAGTGTCCAGTCTTGTTTCCCAGCAGACCCCCTCAAAGTATCCATCTCTATCGCTTCCGTTCCCGTCTTAACCGACTCGTTCAACTTCCATGACTCCGTCCCTCCCCCACTATTAATTATTCTCTTTACTTTGGTATAGGCCAGTGGTTTCCAACTTAAAAGCCACAATTAAAGTCAGGAACCTACCGGCGAGCCTCATTATAAGCGAGCAATTTTTGAAAAGTAACGTAAAAATTAAAAAAAAAAGTATTGTAAATAAGTAAAAATGTGTAATTTGCCCACTTAATATACCTTACCATTTATCTTCAAGCGTACAATGTTTATTATGTTAGTATAATAATGGAGATATAAGAAAAATATTCAACAATGTATATTTACATAAAATGTGCAATGTGAAGCTGAGATCGATCTGCTGCAGCCATATGGAATGTCTATATAAAACTGAGTTGATTCTGATCGGTAGATGAACCAGAGAAGAGTCTATGAGCCGACTTCTGCTGTGGTTCTTGATTATCTCCAATAACTTCGGACAGCAGGGTTTCATAGACGTATCTACTTCCAAAAATCATCGATGCCATTTTCTGTCCAAAACTTTGCTTATTTTGGAATCGCTTAACGGAATCTGGTCTCTTTTCTTGTCTGGCCTGCAGGAAGAGGTCAGCTTGTAAATCACCCAAATCTAGTTGAATATCGGTGTTCAGACAAATTCCATACGGTCGAGTAAAAAGTGAGAACTCGTTACTTTAGTTCAATTAAATATCTCGATCGTCCTCGTGCTAGTCGGTCTTTGCCGTCATGACATAAAGTGTGAAACCGAAGAAATCGATTCGGCGTCGTTCACAAAATTTGTCTTTTTTGTGAGAAGCACCGTGCAGCAGATTCTCAAAGAAAGCACCGAGTCTGCACGCCTAGAAGATTCAATGACCTAAGACTTCGTGCCAGCAGACCATTTGAAGCTCCGAGAATTTGTCAGTTTGATATTGCAAAATCAAGAACTGGACGGCGAATTTTCTAAGAATATCGTTATCAGCCAAGAGGCATATTTTCAGTTAATTGGCTACGCAACAACAAAAATTGTCAGATTTGTGGTACCGAGGACCGTTGAGTTTTGTGAAAAGCCGTTGCATGTACAATGAGCCAGAGTCCAGTGTGGAGTTTGGGCTGGCGGAGTGTTTGGTTTGACAATATGCTGGAGACGCTGTAACAGCGAATAACGAAATTATCGCACCAAGATAATGGAGTTTTTGTGTTCACAATTAGACGCTGTGAATCTGGAAGTTACGTGTTTTCAGGTGGACACGGGGCATCCTGTCATATACGAGGGAAACTCTGTTATTCACTAAGAAAAAGATTTCCTCCTTGTCCATCTCATAGAATGGCAGGGACAAACGGGACCGGACCTCCTCTCCAGAGTGCCGAAAAATGTAAACAAATTTTGTTAAACTCTTTTTTTCTTACACGAACAGGCCAGCCGTGGACCACGCGAATACCATTTCCTTTTCTTCTCCTGCCAGAAGGCCCTCATTCTCACACAATGCGCCGCCTTCCTTTCCACTGTCCACCACTTTCTCGTTTTCTTCTCACCACAGAGAACCTCAAGATTTAGAATTTTGTTTCTCTATGTATTTCTATCCCCAGAGGGCCAAAAAAAGTAGACAAATTTTGTTAATCTCTTTTTTTACACGAACAGGCCAGCCGTGGACCACGAGAATATCATTTCCTGTTCTTCTCCTGCCAGAAGGCCCTCATTCTCACACAATACGCCGCCATCCTTTCCACTGTCCACCACTTCCTCGTCTTCGTATCACGTCAGAGAACCTTAAGATTTTGAATTTTGTTTCTGTATGTATTTCTATCCACACAGTCGTTCAAAGAGATACCCAATTTCATCATTCCCTCCTTGAGTTGTTTGGTGTATACTTATTTGAAAATTTGTTTATTTAATCTGGACCGATCCATCCGAACCATATGTCCAAGGAATCTCAGTCTTTTCCTTCGGAAAGCCGTTTCCAGATCTTACAGATCCTTATACAGCTCTTCTTTGAGTCTATGCCTGTACCCATCTTCAGTTTTCTTGAAGCCATAAAAATTTTCCGAAGAATTCTTCGTTCAATTAATCTCTTAATTTATAGATTATTTTATTATTTTTCGACCGTGCACTCTAATATATTAGTAACTCTTTTTTGAATATACAAACCGGTTTGAAATATAAAATATAGGAAAATCAATTCAGTCGATAAGTATCTTCTAAACAGTGTTTTAATAATTCGTATAGCCTATTTATTGTGGTACCAAAGTTTACTTTAATGGGATTGATTTCAGGATGTTGTGATACGTTTTTCAACCACTTTAAAGATATAATGCTGATTAGTATTAAATTGTTTTCATTTTTGTATGAAGCAGACTAGACTAGAACCCACACCCCCCAATACCAAATTCTAGATACACCACTGAAGCTGAACTGACCCCTTACGATTACATACCATGCGACTTCTTGCTTACGAGGGGTGTATTTAAACCCTCGTGTTTGTGTCAACAAACCACAGATTAATTTATCTAATTCCATTTATTTTATAAAATCTAATAGTGTATATCTAATTTAAACTAGAACCTAATTTAAAGCTAAGTAAATAATTATGTCTGTAAATTCCCACAGCGACTTTACAGTAGCCTAAGTCGGGAACGTACGAGCGGAGCAATATACGCAATTGCATCGCTCTGTAGTAGACTATCTTACTAGGTTATCGCACGTTCGTTTGCATACAGCTTACCTCATTTATAATACTTGTTCGTAGCGTGGCCAAATACGCCAGCCAAATTAAAATCCGAATTATAATAAAATTCAAACAGCTTGCGGCGACCCGGCCTCGGACTCCGTGCCCCGAGTCCGACCGGACTGTTCCAGCTCTTAACAATGCAACGCCAATTAATTCTGCATTAAATTCCTAACAAATAACAACGCTCGCGTAATTAACTAATAAATAACGTTTACTTGTGGTTAATCAGAGTGCGGGTAACTGGCCGGTAAATTAAGACTATCAGCACGGCGAACGCGTGTAATCCGTTTTTAATCAAAATCGTATTTTTCAATATTGTAATTACACGTTAGAGGCTCGGTCGTAATAAACTAATCACCGGGTGCATTACAACATATCTGTCTTTAATTATATTCCAAATTTGGTTTTTACTTTTTGCTCTTGTTAAAGTTGCGCGCTTACGCTTGCGTGCTTGGAATATCCGTAAATGAAACAAATATGTCGCTTGATTTATTATTTTATAATATATTATCTTACCTTTGTGGCCACTGAAATCGCAGTAGGTTGTGTCCTTGGCCAGAATTTGTCTCCGTCTCTGTTGCTTTATTCCGCCATGACCAATTTCGCCTACCTCAAGACTTGGCATGTTTTTGCGTTTGATCCGACCATTGAAGTCTCTAGCAGACTCCAGCTCCTTGGCCTAAACGGTTAGAATATCTTATCTTCTGTATTGAATTCAGCGTTGACCCCCCCCCTGTCTTCAGTGTAATCAGCCCAACCCAGCCTTCTCCTCCTAGCTGGCGCTGCAACATCTTCGTCGGAGAAGGTTTTTCCAAGTTCACTATTTTTTCTCATTCTCCAATACAGCCTTTCAATATACTGGTCCAAATCAAATTGTTTGTGGAGAATAAAGCAGTTTTTTAATTCAACATCTCATTTCATAGTAACCGTTAACAAGGATATGCTACAGTGATTTTAGACGCAAGTTCATTAATAAAACTGAAAATAACGAACAAGTACGATCTTCTATGAACCAGGAAAGACAATCAGACTCTGCTACCATAACCCTAACCCTACCCTCACAATACGAAATATCTGAGGCAATCAACTTGACGAATTCTCTTTAAAATTTCTTAAACCAAGGTGATTTAAGAAAACTTCTCTATTAATAAACTACAGTTTAAAGAAAAACTATGAAACAAATGCGCAAAGACGGTTATTATAACAACTGATTAAACTCACATTAGTGGGGGCTATCATGGTCTGTGGAGGAAGGTGACTCATTCTACTCCAATGTCTTCGATAACTCCATTCTAACGAAATTTTCATGAAATGTTTTAAGTCAGAGGGAGTGTCTTATTCGCTCTCAAAACAAAAACATTGAAAACGGACACGGTATGCATTCAAGTGAAACTTTTTTATAAGAAAACTTTATCAGTATTTAGGACTTAAAAAGTAAAGACTTAACTAACAGATTTAACTAATTCAAAGGACTCCGTGGACGGAAGGACAGCTGAAGAAACGTAAATTTATACAGAGTGCAGCTGCTTTCAAACGTATTTTGACTCGTGTAGTATCATGCCGTAATGTATTAATGCGCGCGCGCACATGACGTGGGGATCTTTTGTTAATGACCTGCCATTTTGTTTGTTTGTTTGACAAGGAGGGCTGGACTGGAGCATCGTGGTTTCGCTGTATGAACTTACTTCGAGAATAACGATTCTAAAAAATAGTTGCTACACAGCGTGTATATTCAGGAGATATTTCAACTTGCGATGTGCCAGATATTGAGATCGTGCTATTAGAAGGTGGGTAAGCTACTTTAGATTAACAGGATCTATTTGTTACCGTACAACGGGAGAGAGCGAAAGGACAGTGCTATCACCATAAATGATTGAAAATGTTTGTGCTGCAATATGCAAATAGCCCAAAAAGTTCTGCAAATTTCTGATTGATCATTCATGAGAATACTGAATCAGAATCTTCATTTTTATCCTTAGCCTATAAACTACAAATTGTGCAAAAATTTGCCTGAAGATTCTACATGAAAAAACATACTGTTACGACGTCACAGAACATTCTACGTGTTTGTCGGCTCTTCCAGTTGTAATGTGTGTGTGTGTGCGCGTACGTATTGCTGTGTTTTATATTAGTTGACATTTTTATTGGGTGTGAACAATTTTCGTTTGATTTATTGTAAGAGACTATCTTGTTGATTACAAACTGTTTAGTTGTGATAATTAAAGCTGGTGATTAGTGACTTAATTGGCGTCTTGTATTTTGTTTTCCACCGTACCATACGACGATCAGTGAGACCGTCGTAACAATATGGTGAAAACGTACTTTATAGCGTATATTAAGGGCTAATGTATGAACGTACCGTTTAAAGCATAAAAGTATAATGTAAAAAAAAAAGTCAGTTATTAAAACATATAGTCCTACAGTATAGACCTAACTGTTGTTTTAGTAGCTTTGATAATGGAGCGTGGCGTACAGCTAAAATAATTAGACATGAAATGGCTGTATGGTTACGCTGTGTCAGAAGTTCTCATTGGACATGTATAACTATGACGCGATGTTTTCGAAGCAATTGTTTTGTGTTCAGAACAGCGATATGGATAGTGTATCACATGGTTGTCTGTAATGATTGTCTCAGTTTTGCGCAACCATATGTGATCTTCGAATAAATGTACAGATGCTACACACCTCGATTAAGCCAGATGAAGCACACTTCGAGATATGCGATTCTGCGAATAAACAAAATTTGCTTTATTGGTATAATGTAGACCCACATCAATTGTATCATACATCATTCCCTTGCACAGCGGATGTGTGGTCGTAGCTGTGGAGTTACTTCCTTAGGATTTATCGGGCCGTAATTTTTTGAGGACGATGAGGGTGTGGCTGTAACTGTCACCAGTGAATATTATCTAAGGATGCTGCAAGACTTCCCCATTCTTTAATTTTTACGAATGCTGAACGTGGACATGGTCAATTTATGGTTCCGATAGACGGGTCGACGGCCCACAGCCTGTATATAGATGCGTTTTGTGCGTCAGATCTTTCCATAGCGGTTAATTTTTCTTTACGGTGACATCTCTTGGTCGCCCCAGTCCCCCGATCTACCGTGTGCTGATTTTTTCTTACTGGGGTAGTCCAGACACGTTGTGCCATTGTGCTGGTATTGAAGGACCGTATCAGAGCTGTCGTCACCACATGCCTGGCGATATGTTACGACGATATATGAGCTTCCGGGCCGCACACTAGGGTAACGTACCTCCAAACCTGGTAGAAAATAAAAAGAAATTTTCCATACGCTTTAATTTTTATTATTTTCATAAACCGCACTATCCTGCGCACAATATATATGGACGGTAACTCCAGCCCGCTTTAGCAGGGGCGCTTCTATATATATGGACGGTAACTCCACCCCGCTTTAGCAGGGGCGCTTCTATCTGACAAGACTACACGGACGAATCTTTTGTTACTTGTTCTTACGAGCAGTGTTTTACCACAAATACCATACAATTTCAATCTAATTTTCTAAATTTTTGAAGTACGAACATGCATTGAGAATGTAGAAACTATTATTTTTCTTTTAAATTTTATCTGGTTTGAAGTAGGCCTAATGTTTGTAAAATAGTAGAACTGTTTAGCCTTTATTTTATTTTTTAAAATTATTTTCAGAAACATGTTAAAATTTGTGTTCCTAGTTCGATCAGATTAATATTTTTATTTTTTGTAATCAATGTTCAAAGTATAATTGTTTATAGGCCTAATTGTTTTTATTCACTTCTCGTATTTGCTTCTTTTCTTAGAATTCAGCTTTATCCAAGGGAAGTCAATGTTAAGCCACACACGTAACACGTAAGCCACTAATTATTATTACAAGATACTTTATTTTTTAGTAAATACCATTAAAAATTAAAATATTTAAAACCAGTAATAATTAACAGTAACTGAATATTACTATAAAACCCTACAAAAGTTAGATAATGTATAAGTAGAAGGTAAGATCGTAGAAGATGGATGTAAGATTCAATACAACGTTATGGTTTATAAATTCTCAACAAAGCCCAACGACATCAACAGTCACAAGAAGGAAAAGAAGAAGAGAAGAGAAAAAGTGAAACGTTTTTGTTTACTTGTGTATTTAGTGTTTTGTTTCAAGAAATATCTTCTAAAACACTGTAGGCGACTGAAAACTGAATTTATAAACGAATCTACAGAAATTTCGGTAGCAGAAAAAATAAAATAGACGACCAAATAAACACATTAAAATGTCTGACAATTATAATTCATGAGAAATCCGTGTGTCACACATTGTTTTTTACTTTCTATGATCGATAGTAAGGTGTGTAACGTTATCACATATATGTCATCAACAAAGAAATCTTATACATGTGGCGCGACATAAAAAAAAAAATAACAATGTTAATATAATTTTCAGCTGGAAAGTAAAAACGGAGAATTTAGAAACAGAGTTGTTCATTTTACATGGTTGGATACGCTTATACGAATGCCTTCTGCACTTATTCTACAAATTACCAGTCAAGAAATGGTAAATTCGCTGAAAAGATAAAAACATCATCATAATCATTATCATCATCATAACCCCCACTCCAAGGACTAGGCCTTAGACCTGTTCCGGAACCTCGGTCTATCGACATCTATCTTCCCAGTAGGGTGATAACCCAAGGCAGCTATAGGTAGACGGATATCAGGCATGCAATTCAAGTGTTCATTGCATGCCTGAACGATAAAAACATTGTCGCAAAACATAAAACAATAATACAGTGAGACTTCAGAGTGTGATGTGGGTTAGTTGTGGATAAACCCAAAGCAGAACTCAGCTGATATCACTAGATTGTATTTAAAGTTGATACAACTCTAATTAAAATTGATCAGAAAGATGGATACAATAATGACAGTTGTATCTAGTGGCATGAAATCAGCGTGAGATGTTCCGAGAATTTTGTCACAATACTGCAAAATATTTTATTGAAATGTATCCTCGGTACAATATGCTTTCTACATTGCGCATACGACTGTCTAGTAACAGTACCACCAGCTTTGTTGCCCGTGGGTCGGTTATCACAGGAACGCAAAAATCGCGTAACAACGACTTAACAAAATATCGAGAATATTATTGGGGAAAATACAGTCGTGAAAAAAATGTTCAAGATCTTTTCAATTCTTTTTTATTGAGCTCGCATCCAGTGCAAGAAGAGGATGTTATCAAAGAAAAACATTAGTCCTTGCCTATAAAAGAAGTATCTAGTTAGTTATTAGAGTTACCATCCGTTGAGATCCGTTATGAAGAAGCGTCGAAGACTACGGTGATTACAATGACTACGATGATGATAAAGATATGTATTGAAAACCTGATAACTATAAAATGTTATGTTATGATAACGACAGACGATAATTTATGTTAAAATTTATGATCAACATATATTCAGTTATAATGAAATTCAATGTTTTTGTATTTAAATATTGCTGTATATAATTTAGAGATAAATTTAAATCTCTAAATTATAAACAGCAATATTTAAATACAAAAAAAACTTAGAAATATTTAGAGATATGGCCTTTAAAGGTAAATATCCAGTAAGGACTAAGATAGTTATAAACAACAGCACTTTAGAACAAGTTTATCATTTCAAATATCTCGGCTGTGCAGTAAGCTATGAATCTAAACATGATATAAGAGAGAAGACAAATAAATTTAGGAATATTTGTGGTACGATTCATAGAAATGTTAGAAATAAAACAAGACACAGCACAAGGATTAAATTTTATAAGACAATTCCAAAACCCATGTTGATTTAAGCGAGTGAGGCGTGGGTCATGACAGAAAATGAATGCGGCAAGATTCAGAGTGCTGAAATGGAGTTTCTTCGAAATACTTTAAATTATACATTAAAGATAGAATAAGGAATGAGCATATCAGAGCAGAACTCGAAGTTAAGGACATAAATGAAATTATTTCAACTTGCAGAAGACAATGTATTTAAATATTGCTGTATAAATCTCCAAATTATGTACAGCAATATTTTTAACAAAAAAAAAACTTAGAAATATTTAGAGATCCGGCCTTTAAAGGTAAATGTCCAGTAAGGACTAAGATAGTTATAAACAACAGCACTTTAGAATAAGTGAGCCGTTTCAAATAGAAAGATATTTGTGGTGCAAAGGATGACAGAGGATCGATTGCCGACAGCGACACTGGACTATAAAGCCATTGGTAGAAGAGACGTGAGTTATCCGAGGATGAGATGGGTGCCGGAACAGGTTTATATAATCTAATCCTTGAAGAGGAGAAGAAGAAGAAGAAGATTATTTAGAGACTTCAGAAAGAAATTGAAGACTCCTTTTTTAAAGAAATTAAAGATTTAATATGATATTTTTTAAATGTAATTATATGTTTATGAAGAAATATTCACATTAGGACTCCAGTCGTAGTGTGTGTGATTTATTGCCAACTTTGAAGGCGCGTTGGCCCACTATGCGCTGTGTAGTGCAGCGGGGCCGACATTCGACAGGTGTCACATTCAAACATTGACTGATAAACGGTATTCTTGAAACTAATATTTGACACAGAGAATAATATATAAAAATCATTTTTTCTTCTTTTGATGTGGTTCTATTATTACGCTATCAATGCTGCATCACCCTTTAGAATTATAGAATTATAACTATTTCTGTTCTGTAACAAAGCTATACAGACATTCAGCGTCACAACTGAATTTAAAAATTCAAAGGAAATAAGATGCTGAAACGTGTATAAAATAATGCTTGAGTAAATACAGAGAACTCGTTTTACGTGCGTTTAGCAAATACATTGTGGTTAGTTTAATGGGAACTGTAACGTTTTTTCTCAACGTCGTCCGTTGCAGCTCGTGTTCGCCTGCAGTTAGCTGAGGCAGTTCGTTTATTCTCACAAGAAACGTTGGAACTATGTATTCCATTTGTTGGACGCAACGATGTGAATTCTGTTTTTTTTTGTTCGTTTTAACTTTGCATAGCCAATTAATTGCTTTAGTTGTAAACGGATGGCTACCGTTGTTGTTACTGCTGGAAATGTACGCTACTTAACGGTGCATAGAAAAATAGAACACGTTCGCGCAGGCTCAGAAGGAAAATAACAATTGCGCAGAATAGGCCTATATGTTTAGTTCCCTTGTATGATTAAATAAACTTTTAATCTGTTTTTTTTTTCGTATGAGCCACTGCGTAGTCACGTTTGGTTCAACAAGTTCCTCCCATCTTCACCTCTCCCATATCTCCGTTATTCTTGATAGATGTCTCTCCCTCCTTTCGTCAGTCCAGATGGCACCTGTCCTCTTCTTGGGTTTTGCCTGAAAACCTTGGAAATTTTTTGCTTCTTTTTTGAACGGTAAGCATTCTTCAATTCTTGAGTAATCTGGAGTTCTTCTATGTCTCTCTCTGTTTCTTTGAGCCACGTATTGGGCATTTTGAGTTTTCTGAAAAGGTTATAAAGTTCCCCTGTTAGTCTGTCAGGATAACGGATATTCTTTGAATATGTCCGTAAAAAGTAATTCTTCTTTTTCTAATTACCTCTGTGATTTTCTCAACATGTGTGTACAGCTCATTATTGTGGCGTTTTGTGTACTGTTCTCCATCTTTTATTGCTCCCAAGATTTTTCTTAATATTTTCCTTTCCGTGACTTCCATCATCATTTTCTTGTTCAGAGTCAGACACTCAGCTGCATGAAGTGCTTCCGGGCAGATTACTGTTGGGTAATGCCTAAGTTTGGCATTAAAGGATATTGATTTCTTGTCATATGTGTCAAGATTTAATTTCGATCTGTTTATTAATATTAAACAGTCTTAGCGGTCCTACACAAGATGGGAACCCATACTCGTGATTACAATCCCAATCCTTTTTTTGTTACTTTGATGTTGTCTATTCTTACGCCCCAAAGATCAGGAGGAAACGTGACAAGCCGTATGATCTCTGACCTCGATGAAGAAAAACCATTGCAGATTGTGGAGATGAGCAACATCTGCTGGTGGACGACTAATGCACATTTCGAGTTCGCATGACAGCCGGTAAAATATGTCCCACTTTTAAAGGTCAACAGCATCTTTTAAGGACGGAGGAACAAATAAATCGTCAGGTCAATTTTTTGTCCTTGGAGCAAGAAATCATCCTGAAGGACGACGAACCCAAGCAGAGGTCAACGGCTTGTGATACCGAAGGCAAATGAAAAACCACTGGCTTAAACACGTTAGTAGTATCCCAAGATTTACGGCTGCAATGGAATCCTCAAGGATTGAGTATTTCGGAGGCAAAATACTTCTCCATCCCATATTTCTGGATATTTCTGGAGAGAAAGATTCATGTAAGACCTGAGGATAACACACTTATAAACGATAGGGACTTGAAATATGAGGACGATAATGAGACGTGGAACCGGAAAATAGTAATTAATAGTACATTCTCCGGATACCAAATAACCTAGTATATGACTAATGAACCTCGGTGGCGTAACTACGGGAGATGATCAAAAGGATCAGTCCTCCATCGGATCTACAAAAAATTCCATGGAAATCCCAAAATCACTTAACACATGCCTATTTCTAAGACAGCTGCGTGTGTTAAAATAAGGCTTATAAATAATATTGTATAAATAAAATGAATTACAATATTTGTAAATTAATAAAATAAGGTTAGAGTTTTCTTAGTAACGACAAAACTCAAAATTTAAGATGACAAGATACATTTGCATTACATGATAGCTTTAAATTTACGTATTTACAAAATACTTCACGTCAGTTGACTCAAGAACTTGGAGAGGCAAATAAATTTTTTAACGTATTTATAAAATTATATGGAGAGAATACTGAGTTTCTCGTTTATCCTAAGAAAAATAAGGGGGCCAACCTTCAAGCTAGTCTCATCCCCCCGCCCCTAGAAGCTCGTGTTTCATCAGCAACCAGGAGAAGTTCCTAGTTACGCCACTGATGAACTTAATACTCTCAAAGGTTACACCGATAAAATGTAAGCTGAGTTTCTCTTTAAAAATAGGCCCTCACGGCTGGCGTCAACATTGTTGAGATTAGGCCTACTTTCTGCCGGGCTATTAGGCCGTGGCCTACTGCTAACATTGTTCCCAGACGTTTCGCTCTCACCATCGGAGCCCGTCCTCAGTGTAAAAACGATCGAGTAATCGGCAAGGTGTTCGCCAATTCACCCCAGTACTGAGGTACGGATACAGAGGTACAATCTCTGTACTGGAGTGAATCGGCGAACACCTTGGCAATTTCTCGATCGTTTTAACCGCGAAGATGACCTCCGATAGAACTGGAATCTCAACAGTCACGTTTCAGTTGTATACAAACTGCAATAGAAAATTTATATCATTGCTTTAAAGGATACCCATTAAAAATCTCATAATTGACTGCAAAAGGAATATTTCAGTGCTCAAATGTATATAAAAAAAACAGTAGGTGATTTAATTTCTGGCACATATATATGTGTGTCCAAATGGCTGCTCTAATGAGGAACGTCTCATAATAGATCGTCTCTTAGAAACTATCACACAGTGGATGGTTTTCACGACGCCGACATAATGAGGAATCTAGACTTACTCAGCCTTATTGAGTTCGTTGCCTTAATAAATTATGATAAAGATTCGGTTATAAGTTGTACCATTACTTATTCTAGTACTTGTTACAACTACGAAAAATTTGACGGACTATTACTACTTATAACAACTGCTATACTTGTAAGCGTGGCCACAACGATCGTATGGGTGAGCCACGAACTACCAGGCAGCGACGAGTCACGAAAACGAATTGGTTACTCAGCCTCAAGGCCCATCCATTTTCTGTGTTTCATGACAAGTTTAGTGAATTGTAACGATTATAACCTTACGATAAATTCTGAACAGTCGCTGATATGCGCAGTGGACAAACACTTCGTTGTGAGGCTAACAAAATTTTCAGTCATATCGCACATGCACACAACTATCCTGAATTTGTACGCACAACTTTCGTAGTGTGAACATCGGCTGCGACAAGGCTGGCGAGAAGTTAGAAGCGTACGTGTGACAGGGATAGAGATAGTGTGTACGTGAGACAGGGAACTGTTGTCGTATTGTCTCCCCTGTCTTTACTCTAAACACTTCACACTATACTTAAAAGTGGGGGGGGGGGTAATTATATGGTGGATCGGCACAAACCACAGACTCTGGAAACTCTAGAAAGGCTGTCACATGTATACCACTCGGTTTGGGTATTTAGTGTTGCCCCTTATTAAGTATGCAAAAAGCAAAACTAGGTGGACACTTCTCCGTAATGTACAAGAATACTGATATACGTTTTTCCTGTTTGTTCTTTGTGTTCTGCGGGTAATGTCGCCTACGCCACTACATGACCCGGCTCTACTGGATGCTACTGGATATGAGTCTGCCGGGCCACCTCGGCCATAAGTGTTTGTGCAGTCCAATGCTTTCATAAGATGTTTAAAATCTCTGTGTCACGGCATAGCGGGAAATCGCCTAACACGGTCGATGAGTACCTGGTGTTCTGAAAACGGACTTATGCTTTCCTAGATCACGCTGAGAAGAGAGGGCACCACTTCTGATATTCTGTGCCCTTCCGTCTGCTTGTTCGTGTAGAAAGGACTATGTACCTATCATCCTTGTGATCAGCGAAATACATAACGGAGCGGAAAACGTGTGTGCTTTGCGTTCACCAGAACCAAAATTAGTGGAACAAAATTTTAATCTGAGCCGTAAAATTTGTGTTGATACAAGAAAACGCCCTACAGAAAAGCAAATAACTTTATTTAAAATAAAAAATTTCATCTGCCTTCATTTGGGGTAATACCTTTCCCTCGAAACTTCTTAGGGACGATGATGGGATGACAACCAACGTCACCAACAACTATTCATTGTGAGTAGTGTTGCCAGATCAATCAAACCCCTTTTCACCACCTAGCTACACAAACTTTCTCTACTTTGGCATAGATATTCCTACTGCCAAAAGTGAACAAACTTCATGCAAAGCATAATATTTCAACCAACCTGAGTGTATTGAAAATGTTTAAATACTGTTACAAGAATAATGTAAATATTAATCCTTTTTTAATTATGATAAAAAATATACTCACATTCTTAGACTGTGTTAAGTGGTCCCTGAATATTTTCTTTCACTTAGTTCATTACACCGTACTATAGTTATATAATTCCCCAATGATTTAATTCACAAAAATAATTTCCAACCTATAACACGTATTTTAAATTTATATATGTTCAACGTATATTGTAATATAATATAAATATTACAAATATAATAAAAATTAAATAATTGATATATATATAGAGAGATATATTGTGTGTGTATCTTTGGTGCTAACCAAAGGTATTGTGTTCTTCCTTTAGCCCCACTAGTTGGGCTAGTCAATTTGTAATATTATTTCAAGTGTAATAATAAACAAAATATAAAGATATTGATGATAAGAAAATGTTATAACTAGGTGTGTTTGATTGATAAATAATAAATACATCAAACTTTAAAAATTTTGCAAATATTTTTTCTTGTGCTTGTATCGAATTTGACTGAATAATTTAATTTAATTAATTGATAATTAATTAATTATTTGAGTTTGTAAATTCCTCCTATATCTATTCTCTCAATGTGAATTATGTTTTTGCTTAATAAAAAATAATAATAACATTAATAGTAGAAATAAAAACAATGCTGGTAACTGAATACTGATTTGCGTTTATTCATTCAAAATTGTGCGCCAGTCAGACTGCGCATGTCCCAGGCACTGGCTAATATTCGCCACAGTCGGCAATGAGAAAAATCAACAGATATATTTTTTACAAGTTTAAATTTATGGTTCTTTTAACGAGTCGAAATGGTCAGAGGGCAAGGAACAAGATACATTTAACAGGTATTCTTAAACTAAATGTTAACATCTGAAATAGAACAGAATTATTATTACAATTGTCAATTAGAAAGAAATTATTTAAAATTCGAACCAAGTCGAAGAAATGACGTCACTCTGCTCCAGGTAGCACTGCACCGTCTATGTGAGAAATTCAGCAATGGCCGCCGTCTGTTCGGTTTTAATCTGCTATGACGCCGTTGGAATTGAAGATCCTCTCCCACAGAAATAAAACGATGTTCCCTTTTCCTGCGAAGTGGTGTTGTTCCAAAATATAGTGTTGAATGTCCCCTCGTCGTCTGCGATGTCGAATTCTGGATGGATATCTTGTGTAGTGTAGTGTTCAAATATGCGTGTTGGTTTTGTGAATTTGTTCCAAAAATTGATCAAAATGGCTGTCGATTTCTGGCGTTAAGTTTTATGGTGTTATTCTGTGTTTTTGGAAACTTGTGAAGTGTTAGACATAGATAAATAATGTTATTTCACTTGTTAGTTCATCTCCGTTACACGCCACATAACCACACTTGGTTTTAATATAAATTATTTGGTTTTCAAAACTCCACTAATACATTTTTCAACTGTTCAGCTTTGCGATTAACAATAGACTAAACGACGCAACGTCGTCGTTTTAGGGCAATTTGTGGTATGTCTTTTTCCTCTTCATATTGTTTAATTATAAAATATCTGTCTAAGACTTGTTTCACTATCTAACTATACATAACAAGTTTTCTTATTTTTTACTGTATTTCCAATATTTCTTAATTTTACATGAATCTAACTATTCAGTAATATTGATTATTTAATTTTACATCTTTTGATATATAGCTGGGTTTGTTTCAAACTCATTTAAGCCCAAAAATTACAATTTTGCATAATAATTGCATGTCCCATATTTTGTACAAATTCAGTGTTTTAAAGGTTTTTATTTGTTTTTTCGGTATAATATTTCCATGGAATACACCTAGTAACTCCGTAATTACTTTGTTGTTAATAATTTGGTTATTAAAACATTTCAATATTGATTAATTTGCTGTTTAGTCTGATTTGATTACTATCGTAAGCCTATTTTTGACTGTTTCCAAAAGAAGTTAGTTTTCTTTCTTTTGTCATTCTATTTGCTATTAACTGTATCTGTATTAATTATATTTTCAATTTCTGTATTGTATGTATTGAATTCTATTCCTATTACATAGATTAATTCTTTGATAGATAGTTTTTTTGGTTTATAGGCCATTCTGTGTTTACAAACATAGTGTCTTGGTGGGTCTGTTTGTACATTATACATGGTTTACTGATTTGAATAAAACTATTACATTTTTATGCCCTACTTGCCTCTCTGACTTACACAATGGAAAATTAAATGACATGATTTTAATTACAATAGAATATCTTGTATCTACTAAACTTTCTTTATACTAATAACATCATTGAACCATAACATGAACATCTTACGCCTAATTTTAACAAAAACATCTTATTATCAACTATTTTCCATATATCACCTAATTTTAACAAAAACATCTTATTCCTATTATTTTTTCCTGTATCATCAAATGATAACAACACAGCTTATCCTAGACATAATTTAATTAGAAAACATAAAAAACTCCTATTACTAGTAACACTGTCAGTCACTAACTGTCTTGTGTATGTATTATTCTTATGAAAACACTTTAACTGTGATAATAAAAAAAAAACCTCGTGTATCTATTTACACCTTACATCTAAAATATTATTTAATTAATAATAAATAATAAACATCTTAATATTAGGCATACCTTCAGTTATGAACTGTCCTTTGGTATTTTTGTCCTCACCATTTATTTAGTTATAATTAAAGAAAACATTTTATATGTAATAGTCCTTCTTATATCTAATTTAAAACTCTTATTACTAGTAATGTTGTCAGTCCTTAGACCGTCTTTCATTTCAATGGTTTTATTATTATTATTCTACACTCATGGTAGTCTTTTTATAATACTTAAACCTCATTGAAGATTTTTTCATAGATTTTTTAACTATGTTTCTCACTGTACACTCTGTAGTTCCTTAATTTTGTTATCTCACTTCACTTTATTGTATTCTACACTCTGGTAGTCTTTTTAGTGAGTTCTACTCTATGGTAGTCCCTTTTGACATATTTTTTGACATGTTACACTTACAACTAATATACAATTTGTTTTTATAGTATTGTATCTTGTAACTTGTTTGGGGTTTACCTATATCGGTTTCAATTTTGTCTCATGGTATTTAATATATGATTAACATTTTGTTTTGGCATATCTCTTCCTGTTTCTGGTCTCTGTTGGAATCTTGATATGTTTCGTCCCTTCTTCAAATATCACCTTAGTAGTTTCCTTATTAAAATGGTTTCATGACAGATTATTTCCTTTTTTA
Organism: Magicicada septendecula; assembly: GCA_034769895.1. Taxonomy (NCBI): domain Eukaryota; kingdom Metazoa; phylum Arthropoda; class Insecta; order Hemiptera; family Cicadidae; genus Magicicada; species Magicicada septendecula. The sequence goes on along the minus strand of CM068374.1, from coordinate 101,279,854 downwards.
TGGTCCTTCCCTTTTTGTACTGCTTCCCCAATCTACTGGGTATACTGCTGGTTTAATTGGTTTTTTCATAGTAGGTTATTTTAATTAATGGTTTTCTTTATTATCTTCCATTTTTATTAACATTTTATAGACTTAATTATACAGTTTCTAGGGTAATCCTTAAACAATTTATTCTTCTCACTCACTATGGAACTTTCTCTTTTATTCATGTAACATTAATTCAAATGTTTAGTGTGATAATTTTGTTATGTTACATATGCTCTCCTGTAAAAGTGATTAGTTCAGATCATACTCTGTATGGATGAAATAATTACTACTAATTCTTTTGTATTTACATTTCTCCGTGATTACATGTTTTCACTTTATATACCTTCTTTTTCCACCATTGCTTCCTCTCAGCTGATGTGTATCTCCTTCATTTGTTTCTTTTTTCATTGATAAGTGATCTTCAATCTTGTGTATAACATTATCATTTTATATTCCTTCTTATTTGGTGCTTCCTCACCAGTATGTTTACTCCCTAACATTCCCTAACAAATTAATTGGAACAGTTCAGAGTGGCACTTTTGGCTTCAATCCCTGCTGTCCAATACTTCAATTGAGTCCAGAGGTATTATCATCTCTGCTCAACACATAAGACTGATGGCATTTTCTACATCCAGTCATAAAAATAAATAAACAGTAAAAGTAGTCATTTTTGACTAAAATAAACATCTTTAGATTCTTCACTTCATAATACGTTATATTAATTAATACTTTTATACACTTGACTCTTCTTCTCTCTTAAAGCTTATTCCATATTAGGTGGTTTAGGTATGTGGTATCATATACATTTCATCATGTTTACATAGTAAGTAGTATTTATATTTACTCTTTCTACCATCTGGTATCCATTGAGTTACTTTTATTGCTCATGGTATAACATGAATTAATTCTTTATCACTTTCACTATAACAGTGGTTGTTGTAACAGCATTATCATTATTAGTATCAGGTTTTTGTTTTTTGGTTTCTGGTCTCACTATTTGGTCTTTAGTGAGCTGGTCCTTCTTCATTGTTCCATTTTTATTAAATTATTTTCTGTGTGAGTTTGGTTAATTTGTTCGATTAAGTCATATGACATTCTGGTTTCCTTTCTCTCTTAGAATTTTGTATCTCTTTCTTACAAAATCTTTTTTCATATTTCAGAGTTATTTCCCATCATTTGTATGAGTAATGATGTGAGTTTACTGTCTTTTAATTTTAGACATTTTTATTCAACTACATTCTTTCTTGTTCATAGTTGTTTTTCAAATATTTTGGTATAAGTTGTACTTATTATTGTTTTGAATTTTGAAATTATTATTCCTCAAAATTCTTTTTGCATTCATAATAGTCTTTGAATGTTTGTGTAAGTGGTACTTACTAATTATTTTGAATTTTGAAGCTTATTATGTTCAAAATTCCTTTTATTTATTCACAATAATCTTTTAAATGTTTTGTGTAAGTTGTGCTTACTGATTTTTGAATTTTTGTAATTATCTATTTAGCAAAATTCTTATTTCGTTCACAATATTCTTTCTGATACTTGGTGTAAGATGTTCTTACTATATTTTTGAATTTTGTAATTTTTTATTCTTACCAAAATTCTTTTTTCATCATTCACAATTGTTCGAATATTTGGTGTAAGTTGTACTTACTATATTTTTTGAATTTTGTAATTATCTATTTATCAAAATTCACAATTTCTTCATTCTAGTTTTAACTCACAATTATGAGTCCTCCAAATATTTTTTAATGGATAACTGATTATAAGTTCCTTTTACTTTATTCGAAATGATATCCTTTAGTACATACGTATTGTTATTATTGTTTTTAACAATCAGGTATGGGCCGGTATACAGCAGTAATAACTTTCTGGTAATGCCTTCCAAAGTACTGGGTAATTCCCTGTTTTTTAGCAGTACCTTTTCTCCGACTTCATATCTTATTATTTTCTTAACAGCCTTTTGATATTTGTTCTTGCGCCTTTCCTGGTCTTCAGCCAATTTATTGTAGAATCTAATTCGATTGAATTTGTATTCTTGACTCCCGGGGAACTCTATTATGTCTTGTATTTCTCTCGGAGGTGGTCTTTCATACATTGCTGTGTATGGAGTGGTACCAATAGCGGTGTGATATGACAAATTAAGGAATTCTTCAGTCGCTAATAAATATTCTTGCCACTTCTTTTGTTGGTTATAGCAATAAGTTCGTAATATTCTTCCGACCTCTCGCAGTACCCTCTCCGCTGGATTGCTGCTGGGGTGATAGACAGACGTCTTGTATGTCTTAATGCCCAATGTATTCAGAGTGTTTCTCCACCGCCAACCCTTAAATTGCGTTCCATGGTCGGTGATTATGGATATCGGGCTTCCTACCTCTGGAATGTAATGATTTGTTATTATTTCTAGAGTCTTCAGAGTGGTGGCTCTGTTCACAGGGTATAGTTTTGTAAATTTTGTAAAATGATCCATCATAATAACAATATACTTGTATCGATGGCGTCCGCCACTGCGGGGAAATGGACCACATATGTCCAGAAAGACCTTTTCCAGTTTGGCTTGTGAGGTAATTGGTATCATCATACCTTCCTTTCTCTCATTGTTGGTTTTCACCAATTGACATATCATACAGGTTTTAAGGTAGTTTCTAGTTTTTCTATTGATACTTTTTATGTGACAATTCTCTTCTATTGCCTTGATCACCTTCATGGCTCCCATGTGACCGTATCGTAGGTGATAGTCCAAGATGATATCCTTTTCAATTGTAGTAGGGATCATGATCTTCCAAACGTCTTCGTCAAGGGATGTCTTGATGAATAAAATCCCATTATGTATACAATAAAATTTGTTTATTGTGTCATCTTGGTTGGAGAGACGAAGTTTAATAGAGTTTAACTTCGGATCGGACTGCTGGTGTTTGCTGATGTCCTGCACTATCTTCTCTAAATCAGATCTGTCCTTAATAATGTTATAGATTTTCAAAATGCTCTCCTTTTCGCCTTCGAATGTTTGTTCTTCCAGATTCACTCTTGACAATACGTCGGCTACTACATTTTTACTTCCAGGAACATACTCCCACTGTATATCGTATTCCTGCAGGGCGAGTACCCATCTGGTCAATCTACCATGGCTTAATTTGCATCTTCTTAGAAATGATATTGACTTGTGATCTGTTCGGACGGTCACCGGATATCCGAGGATATACGTCCGAAACTTCCCGCAGGCAAAGACTACACTTAGCAGTTCTTTTTCCGTCACATTATAGTTCTTCTCACACTGGTTAAGGGTTCTGCTAGCAAAGCTCACTACTAGATGGTTTCCACTTTCATCTTCTTGGTACAGTGTTGAACCCAAGCTAATATTACTAGCGTCACAGTTTAGAAAGAAGGGTCGGTTAAAATCTGGATGGTTGAGCATTACTGCATCTAAGAATTTCTCTTTAATTGATTTGAAGGTCTCGTCTTGTTCTTGACCCCATCGCCATTTATTCTTGGACGATAACTGGTACTGAAACTGGGCTGTTAGTTCGGAATAATTATCCTGGAACTTCCTATAATAGTTACATAGGCCCATAAATGATTGTAGTTGCCTTCTGTTTTTTGGTGTAGGGAATCGTTGTATGGCGTCTACCTTTTCTGTTGATGGTGTTATTCCTTGACTGTTTAGCTGGAAACCCAGGAATTGAACTTCTTTAGCTATAAGCTTGGACTTGTCCAGTTTAAGGGTGACATTATTTTCAGCAAGCTTCTTCAAAACATACTCCACCCGATAACAGTGTTCCTCCCAGCTGGTTGATGTTATTAGGAGATCATCAACATAGACAGTTGTGAATTGGAGCGCTTCTGGTCCTAGTATATGATCCATACAGGCGACAAAAACAGCTACTGAATTAACCAACCCGAAGGGCAATCTCTTAAACTGATAATTGCGCCCTTCGAAGATGAACGCCATGTATTGCCGGCTTGCTGGGTGCAACTCCACTTGCCAATAGCCGCATACCGTATCCCAAGTGGTAATGAATCGTGTTCCGTGGAACCTCTTCAAAATTTCCTCAATTTCGCCAGGTGAGGTACGATCGTTTATTATCATCTTATTTATCTCCCGAGCGTCAAGGCAAAGTCTTACCTTCCCATTTTTCTTTTGTATGGCCACAATTGGGCTAGTGTATGGCGATTGACTGCTCTCGATGATATCTCTACGGATCATATTCTGGATCTCTGATCGTACGGCTTCTTTCAAAGATTGTGCTATTGGGTATGACTTTCGGTTGAATTCTACCGGTTCTCTGAATCGTATTGAGCATTGGTAGTTCCGGATCTTTCCAGGTTCGTCAGAAAATACAGCTCGATATTTGTCATATATTTCTACCAATTGATTCCGCTGGTCTTCCGTTAGTTGCTCGTTAGTATTGTGGCACTGGAAGTTACGTATCTCTTGGATCTTTTGTTGCCATAGGTCTTCCTCCGAATCTTGATGTACTGGCTTGTTGTTTGTTGAGTGGTTAGATAAGTAATTCACCTTATTTTGGTGGTCGAGAAGTCGTTTGGAGTCTAAAGTCTTGTTATCAGTTAAATTGGCTATCCAGGTTGAACCTTCAGCAAAGAGTGATACCCTTCCTCGGCACAAGTCGATAATTGCTGAGTTTCGGCGCAATATGTCGCATCCTATCATGATGTTGAAAGGTAATCCGGCTGCAACAAGAAATATCATATCCACACTAATGCCCTGACTTTTGACATTGAGGGATACCTGCTTTCTTATGGTCTTGTTCTGTCGGCCGGTAGCTCCTACAAGTACAATGTTATTAATAGGTAGTACCGGTAAGTTTTTATGGCATTCCTGCTGTATCCGGTCCAATTCATTTCGATTTATTATGGAGACATTGGCTCCAGTGTCTATCATTATAGGAACAGAAATACCTTCAATTTCTGCGATTATGTATATTATTTCATTATCATTATTTTTAATATTAAGCTCACTTTCTTCTAATAGGTCCTTACGGATATCCTTTAAATAATTGCTGTATATTATGGTAAAATTTTTTCTGTTTTTCTTCACATTCATACCTACTTGATTAAACCCAGCAGATTGGAGCAGTAAAGGGTTATTGGGTTTTATTACTGCCTCCGTTCGTTTAAATGTTCCGCTTCATTACGGATCAGGCCGTTGGAAGCGTCAGCTTGAAGTCCTGAGGCTGTTTCGTTTGGTTCTGCTCGATCGTCTGGTTGGGCTTCTGCTACAGGTAGTCTGCGCTGATTATCCAAGCTGGAACTACGTCTGGGCTCGTACTCTCTGTACCTATTACTTCCCTGGCTCCCTTGGAAAGTCTCGTACTCGTAGTATCGGCTCCTTCTTTGTGGCTGGTACCTCCTGTGTCCACTCCCTTCTGCTCGGATGTAATTAACATTAGGTCGATATGCCCTGTAATTGTGGTTACCTCCACTTGGGTAATTTCGGTTATAATTACCATGATAATTACTATTATTAGAAAGGTTGGGGTTCCTCTGACCATTTGGAACATAGTTACTATTATGATTATAATAACCGTTGTTATTTTGTGGACGGCTATTATTATTATTATTATTATTATTGTTGTGGTTGTTGTTACTATTATTTATGCGAGGAATATTACTATTATTATTATTATGGTTAAGCCTCGGCAAATTATTGTTATTTCTAGGGTTATAATTGTACTCGGCATTATTCCGATTTGCGGAATTATAATTGTTATTATTACCCACATTCTGCCGATTATTATTATTATTCAAATTTTTGTTGTTATTCCTTGGTTCCAGCTTTTCATACCTCCTGCGACTTTGACGGTAATAGTCTTCGTGCTCGTACATCTCTAAAAGCTCGGTCATGGCTTGCACCGTTTTTATTTGACTATTTCGTCTGGCTCTGATAATATCCTCCTCGTAGTGGTATGAGAGTTTGCTGACCAGGCATTCTTCCGGTATTCGGGGCTCTAGATGTTTGGCCACGCACACCTTTCCTAAAAAGTACGCCGTTAAAGTTTGGTTTCCATATGGGTTGTACTTCCCATGGCATATCCCGTCTCTGGCGATATTTTGCGTTGATTCCGACCAATATTTGGCTTTGAATAGCCTTCTGAATTGTTGATAGTCGGTCACCTCGTCTCTTATTGCCATCCACCAATTGTCTGCGATTTCCTTGAATGATTCGTCCAGCACCTCTTTGTTCTCCCTCCAGCGATTACCTCTGTGTTTGGCAAAGTATTCCTCGATTCTTGCTAGGAATTCCATGGGTTTATTTTTATAAAACCTGAAGTTAATCCCTTCACGATTTTCACTGTTGGGACAGCTGGTAATGGTTGTTGGTCGACTATGGAATAGGTCTATATCGGTCTGGTTCTGTCGTACCTGACTGTTGATACTGGTCACAGCAGCTTCTATGCCGTCACATTTCTCTGTGAATCGGTCCTGCACTCGCTCCCAGTCTTCCCGTGTTTCCTTTAGTTTTTCCTCCAACGTCTTCCTAGTCGTTTCTTCAATGGTGTTAACCTTCGTATTTATTTCTGTTCTGATACTCCGTACTTCTTGTTCGGTTTGACTCCATTTTTCGTCAGCTCTGGTAACCCTTTGTTCGATTACCGTTATTTCCTCTTCTACTTTCTTGCTGATTGTCTCATTGTTTTCAGCTATCTTCTGGCTCAATTCTTCCTTCAATATTTCCATTCTTCCGTCTAACCGGTTCATGTTCTCTTGGTTTGTCTCCTTCAATTCTTCCCTCAATTGCTGACTATTGCTTTCCATTTTCTGATTTGTTTCTTCCATCCTCTTGTTAGTTTCTTCCAATTTTTTGCTTATCTGGGTCAATTCCTCTTTCGACTGTTTATTGTCAGTCTTTATTTCTTCCATTTTCTCCTCAATTTTCTGAATATTTTCTTCCATCTTCTCTTCTATCTTCTTACTGTTTGCTTCCATCTTCTCCTCCATCTTCTTGCTAGTATCTCCAATTTTATTGCCCAACTCTTCCTTCAATCGTTGGTTATCATTCTTCATTTCCTCCTCCATCTTCTTGCTGCTTTCTCTTAATTCCTCCTTCAATCGTAGGTTATCGTTCTTCATTTCCTTACTATTTTCTTCGATTTTCTTGTTGGTATCTCCGATTTTATTACCCAATTCTTCTTTGGTCGTTTTAAATTCTCGGAGTAACATCTCCATCATTTGATCAAGTTTTGTATTTTCCTTTGCGGTGGATTCCTCCGGCTGTTCCTTCTGTGGTGCCGGCTTATTTGGTTCTGCTGGCGGTAACATTAACTCCACATCTTCCACTGGTGTCGCTTCTTTATCCTCCATGTTTATCTCCTGCTCGGCCTCCATAGCCCTTTTTCTTGATGTAGCTCTCCTGTGCATCTCGCTCCCTCTTCTGACCTGTTGATCGTTGCCAAGCTAAAAATAGGAAATTGGACAATCGTCCTTATTTTACAACACTATTACTTCCTATTTAAAGCCCCTTAAGTTGGACGCCAATTTGTAATATAATTATAAATATTATATTGAAATTATGAACGTTTTAATAAGCTCCACGTTGGAAACGCCAATTTGTAATATAATTTAAAATATTACAAATATAATAAAAATTAAATAATTGATATATATAGAGAGAGATATATTGTGTGTGTATCTTTGGTGCTAACCAAAGGTATTGTGTTCTTCCTTTAGCCCCACTAGTTGGGCTAGTCAATTTGTAATATTATTTCAAGTGTAATAATAAACAAAATATAAAGATATTGATGATAAGAAAATGTTATAACTAGGTGTGTTTGATTGATAAATAATAAATACATCAAACTTTAAAAATTTTGCAAATATTTTTTCTTGTGCTTGTATCGAATTTGACTGAATAATTTAATTTAATTAATTGATAATTAATTAATTATTTGAGTTTGTAAATTCCTCCTATATCTATTCTCTCAATGTGAATTATGTTTTTGCTTAATAAAAAATAATAATAACATTAATAGTAGAAATAAAAACAATGCTGGTAACTGAATACTGATTTGCGTTTATTCATTCAAAATTGTGCGCCAGTCAGACTGCGCATGTCCCAGGCACTGGCTAATATTCGCCACAGTCGGCAATGAGAAAAATCAACAGATATATTTTTTACAAGTTTAAATTTATGGTTCTTTTAACGAGTCGAAATGGTCAGAGGGCAAGGAACAAGATACATTTAACAGGTATTCTTAAACTAAATGTTAACATCTGAAATAGAACAGAATTATTATTACAATTGTCAATTAGAAAGAAATTATTTAAAATTCGAACCAAGTCGAAGAAATGACGTCACTCTGCTCCAGGTAGCACTGCACCGTCTATGTGAGAAATTCAGCAATGGCCGCCGTCTGTTCGGTTTTAATCTGCTATGACGCCGTTGGAATTGAAGATCCTCTCCCACAGAAATAAAACGATGTTCCCTTTTCCTGCGAAGTGGTGTTGTTCCAAAATATAGTGTTGAATGTCCCCTCGTCGTCTGCGATGTCGAATTCTGGATGGATATCTTGTGTAGTGTAGTGTTCAAATATGCGTGTTGGTTTTGTGAATTTGTTCCAAAAATTGATCAAAATGGCTGTCGATTTCTGGCGTTAAGTTTTATGGTGTTATTCTGTGTTTTTGGAAACTTGTGAAGTGTTAGACATAGATAAATAATGTTATTTCACTTGTTAGTTCATCTCCGTTACACGCCACATAACCACACTTGGTTTTAATATAAATTATTTGGTTTTCAAAACTCCACTAATACATTTTTCAACTGTTCAGCTTTGCGATTAACAATAGACTAAACGACGCAACGTCGTCGTTTTAGGGCAATTTGTGGTATGTCTTTTTCCTCTTCATATTGTTTAATTATAAAATATCTGTCTAAGACTTGTTTCACTATCTAACTATACATAACAAGTTTTCTTATTTTTTACTGTATTTCCAATATTTCTTAATTTTACATGAATCTAACTATTCAGTAATATTGATTATTTAATTTTACATCTTTTGATATATAGCTGGGTTTGTTTCAAACTCATTTAAGCCCAAAAATTACAATTTTGCATAATAATTGCATGTCCCATATTTTGTACAAATTCAGTGTTTTAAAGGTTTTTATTTGTTTTTTCGGTATAATATTTCCATGGAATACACCTAGTAACTCCGTAATTACTTTGTTGTTAATAATTTGGTTATTAAAACATTTCAATATTGATTAATTTGCTGTTTAGTCTGATTTGATTACTATCGTAAGCCTATTTTTGACTGTTTCCAAAAGAAGTTAGTTTTCTTTCTTTTGTCATTCTATTTGCTATTAACTGTATCTGTATTAATTATATTTTCAATTTCTGTATTGTATGTATTGAATTCTATTCCTATTACATAGATTAATTCTTTGATAGATAGTTTTTTTGGTTTATAGGCCATTCTGTGTTTACAAACATAGTGTCTTGGTGGGTCTGTTTGTACATTATACATGGTTTACTGATTTGAATAAAACTATTACATTTTTATGCCCTACTTGCCTCTCTGACTTACACAATGGAAAATTAAATGACATGATTTTAATTACAATAGAATATCTTGTATCTACTAAACTTTCTTTATACTAATAACATCATTGAACCATAACATGAACATCTTACGCCTAATTTTAACAAAAACATCTTATTATCAACTATTTTCCATATATCACCTAATTTTAACAAAAACATCTTATTCCTATTATTTTTTCCTGTATCATCAAATGATAACAACACAGCTTATCCTAGACATAATTTAATTAGAAAACATAAAAAACTCCTATTACTAGTAACACTGTCAGTCACTAACTGTCTTGTGTATGTATTATTCTTATGAAAACACTTTAACTGTGATAATAAAAAAAAAACCTCGTGTATCTATTTACACCTTACATCTAAAATATTATTTAATTAATAATAAATAATAAACATCTTAATATTAGGCATACCTTCAGTTATGAACTGTCCTTTGGTATTTTTGTCCTCACCATTTATTTAGTTATAATTAAAGAAAACATTTTATATGTAATAGTCCTTCTTATATCTAATTTAAAACTCTTATTACTAGTAATGTTGTCAGTCCTTAGACCGTCTTTCATTTCAATGGTTTTATTATTATTATTCTACACTCATGGTAGTCTTTTTATAATACTTAAACCTCATTGAAGATTTTTTCATAGATTTTTTAACTATGTTTCTCACTGTACACTCTGTAGTTCCTTAATTTTGTTATCTCACTTCACTTTATTGTATTCTACACTCTGGTAGTCTTTTTAGTGAGTTCTACTCTATGGTAGTCCCTTTTGACATATTTTTTGACATGTTACACTTACAACTAATATACAATTTGTTTTTATAGTATTGTATCTTGTAACTTGTTTGGGGTTTACCTATATCGGTTTCAATTTTGTCTCATGGTATTTAATATATGATTAACATTTTGTTTTGGCATATCTCTTCCTGTTTCTGGTCTCTGTTGGAATCTTGATATGTTTCGTCCCTTCTTCAAATATCACCTTAGTAGTTTCCTTATTAAAATGGTTTCATGACAGATTATTTCCTTTTTTATGGTCCTTCCCTTTTTGTACTGCTTCCCCAATCTACTGGGTATACTGCTGGTTTAATTGGTTTTTTCATAGTAGGTTATTTTAATTAATGGTTTTCTTTATTATCTTCCATTTTTATTAACATTTTATAGACTTAATTATACAGTTTCTAGGGTAATCCTTAAACAATTTATTCTTCTCACTCACTATGGAACTTTCTCTTTTATTCATGTAACATTAATTCAAATGTTTAGTGTGATAATTTTGTTATGTTACAATATATATATTTTATTCATGACTGGACCGTTTATAGTGAAACTAAACAAGATTTATTTTGTTTGTCCAGGACATTCTTATGTGTAATAGGCCAGAAAGTATTTTAGTGCCTAATTTATTTGCGATTTTGTTTTTATTTAGGTTAGTGGCACTATTCACCGGCTAGGCCAACAGTGTCTATTCCAATGCTTGTCTCAAAAGATGCTGCTGTTTAAACCAATAACTGAAGTTTTAACATTGAAAATGTTTATAAGGACGTCTCGCACATTTGGGGCCGATCGCTGGTGCGTGATCGAAAATGGGAACCGGTGAGTTTCCATAGAATCTACTTCTTTGTTGTCAATAACGTAGTACACATATAAAACTTCGCTTATGAATGCGACTACATTTAACTTATAATCTGTACATTGGTAAATGAAGAAAGAATTCATTGATTGGTGAATGAAGAATGAATTCATTGATTGTGTAAATTTTTTAATCCTTTCTATCAAGAAAATTTCAAATGCTTGGAGACTTTGAACTATTGAAACGAAATCCCCACCAATCCCTTACATAGAACTTTTGACCCTTCAAACTTCGCAGCTGTGGGAAAAATCGCCACACCTGGAAACTCTGATTGCGAGTCTGAAGAGTGCACATTATGAGCGCAAACGCAACTCCTCACATCACAGTGACGAAACAACACATTTAGCTTCACCCGGCATCCTGAGGCGTTAAGCCGAAAGTGAAGGCTTCTAGTGTTCACCCTCTCCATTTCCGCCTGTTACGATCAGTTTCTCATTTTAGCAACGACTTAAAAGTGTGTGGCGTTTCATTTGAGAACCGTGTAACAGAAAACATAGAAGAAGACTGTTATTATACAGCACATGAAATGACTATGTAACGTACACTTTGTAGATAGCTTCTACCGTCTACTGACCAGAACGCTGAAGATAAGCTCCGAATGCCACAGTCACAAAAAACCGATGTTAAATCTGAAAAGAGATGAAAAAAGAAGTGCAAATTAGCTCATTGAGAATATAATTATCTGACAGAGTTGGAAGGAAGTGGTGACCTTAAAACACGTCCAAGAATATGGCCATTGCATAAGAACGTGTACAACGTAAACTTTGTAAGTTACAGAATGGAGAGGCAAAGTTGAGACAGAAAAAACTCAAAAATAGTTTGGAATAATGAACTTTCATATTAAACAAACTATAATTTACATATGCACATATTGAGTTAATTAATTAATAAAACAATTTAAAAAATTATAGAGGGAGAGGCTACCTAAGATGATCTCTAAATTGATTGAAAATCTGAAAATAGTTTTATTTTTTTTATTACCGGTACTTATTTATTTAATCAGGTCGGTCATTAGCGACCACAAAAATTATAAAAACGAATTTATAAATCACACAAATATGCTCATACAGATGCAGTAAAATTACATATTAAACTAGAAGATGCTAAGCAAAGATAAACATTGCAACAATATACTCAGTAACTAGTAGGATTTAAAAAACTGCATTAGATATTAGGTTAAATATTAGCAATTAAGCAGTATTATAATGCAAAATAAAGTTATAAATATTGCCACTATACAACACAGATATAATAAATACATAACGTGGAGATATATAATTATTAATTAATAACCTATACGCGTATAAGCGTAATAATGTAATAATAATTGTAATAATAATATATGTTACAACAAATAATATATAACAATAATGTAACAACAAATAGTATATATAATAAAAAAGATAATAATAATCTTGACTACATATTAATCCATTAACTTAAACGGTTTAGAAATTACATATTCTCATAAATTTAATAGTCCGGTGGTTATGTTGTTGTTGTTAACTGTATCTCCTTTATGAGGAGAAGTATTCAGGCGACTGGAGTTTTGTCGTCCAAGCTTCTTCTAACGTCAGAAGGGATATTAAATGTGGGTAGCAGATGATGGAGAGCAGAGCACTCATAAACGAGATGGAATGGCTCGTTCGTGAAGATGTGCTTGTGAGTTAGCAGAGTATGGCCGATACGGAGTCTTGTTATGACCACTTGATTTCTTCTAGAGTCTGTAGCAAGTGTGGGTTGTTCGTAAATATTATTCCTCACTCGGAATAGCTTGGCGGGTGGTGACTTAGGCCATTCATCATTCCAGTGTTCCAGAAGTTGAAAATAGTTTTCATTTGTAGAATTCTAAGTGTCTGTGGCAGTCAAGGGCACATGGTGTACAAGTTGCATACTCGGAGTAAATGCACGAGAAGACTAATTCGTCTTTGCTTTCAATGATGTCAGCGTTGATGCTCTTTTGACATAGCCTGATCTTTTATGCCAGCGGTTCCCAACTGGTGGAAATTGACAGGTGTCAATTAGTGCCACGCAGAGGGATCCAAGGTGGTACGCAAGAAGACCTAGCTAGGGAAAAAGTATTTATTTAAAATAAATAAAGATTTATGTTCAACAATAAATTTTAATCGGACAAAATGTAAAACACAACCTTATAAAAACACAACCTAAACACTTTGCGGTGTTAAATACTTAGACAACCTGAAATTAATTTTTAAAACTAGTTCCTGTTTTGTAAATTGTATGTACTAGATTTAAATAATTATACATAACTAGGAATAATAAGATATACTATTCATGTTGTATCGAACGCAAAGGGATAACCTGAAGGTCAGTAATATCTCAGAACAAGAATGGCTTGAATACTGTGAGCAACTATGAACCCAGGATCAACTGGAAGAAACAAGCTTTGCTGATATCAGTGATCGTGTGGGCCCAATAACAGTGGATGAATTGTTAGCTGCTCTACACCGTTGTAAGAATAGACAGCACCAGGTACTGATGGGCTGAACGTGGAGCTTATAAAGTGTCCACCAGCCTTCCTGGATGATCGTTTGCTCCAGTTCATTAATCTATGCTGGACCACTGGTCATGTTCCTGATGATTGGCGGATTGCAAAGGTAATTCCCATATTCAAAACAGGTGATCGTAATGACTGTAGGAACTACAGAGGAGTCAGCCTTCTTAATACTTCATATAAATTATATGCATAATACATCTATATTACGACACGGCTAAATGCAATAACGGAGACCATACTTTCAGAGGCCCAGAATGGTTTCAGGAAGTGAAGATCGTGTTTATATTGTATTGGCTTTTTGTGGAACTGATCCCGTACGGGCAAAAATTGTAATCGATGGTACTGTCCTAGAACAAGTTAGCAGTTTTGAATACCTGGGCTGCAGTGTGTCTTATAATGCAAGCAACCGTGGTGGATAAGTTGCATAAGTTCAACCTTATGTGCAGGAGCATTAGGCGAACCCTTAAGTCAGTAAGTAAAGGAACACGCCTAAAATCTACTCCCACACTTCTTTATGGATCTGAGAATTGGACTTTAACGAAAGGTCAGGCCCGTCGCATCCAAGCGGCTGAAATGAGATTTCTCAGGCACGTGGCAGGGTATATCTCCATGATCATAGAAGAGACACAGATATACGGCAGGAACTGAATATTATGAGTATACTCGACAGGATCTCCCAGTATCGGCTGAATTGCTGGGAACATCTTTGCTGAATGGATGACTGCCGCATCCCCAAACAACTATGGAACTATAAGCCGAGGGGACGGAGAGGTGTAGGAGGTCCGAGGAAGCGCTGGAGTGACCAGCTGTAATATTTGCCTATTTGAGACCGGAACAAACCATTCTTGGTTTAAACCTTGATGATGAAGAAGATGTTGTATCAAGTGTTTTATTGAGAAAACACCAATAACCTTTCCTTAAGCTCCGGTGGTACTCGAAATGAACGCGGAATACCAAAGAGATACGCGGGTCCGGAAAGGTTAGGAACCACTACTTTATGCCAGGAATTTATATCTGAGCTTATCGTCATAATCCTGTTTGCCAAGCCGTTGGCTTATGTAAAGCACCTTGCCTCCCTAGAAGATTCATATCCTGCTACTGCGCCCAGCATATTGCCAAGCCAAGACCTAAGTTACGCCCAAACATTCTTGGCAGGATACCTAATACGAAGCTGATGATGTTAGCTTGTAGAGATGTACTGTCCCTTCTCGGTAACAAATGGTATAGTTTGGAATATTAGCTTTTAAGTAACGAACGTATATTGCGAACGTATATTCGTCGTAACTTAATAAGTTTGCATGCAGTAGTATAGTACAGAGCTGTAACTGTACAAAGTGCTCATTTGATCTACACTTACATACGCCGGTGGGATATGTCCTCTCACAAAATTAGGGACGTCTTTGACAGTCTTGAAAGGAAAACTGTGGAAGAATAATTGGTCCGATTAAAAAAAGCAAAGGGAGATGGCCTCAAAGAAATAACCAGAAACCGTAAGAGTAAGACAAACACGTTCTGTTGCCTGCAAACTAAAAAATCCAGAGGACAAAATTCCATGGTCACGTGTGGCGCAGAATGAACACGATTGGGACACGGTTCTGCGAAAGGGGGAAAGATCGTCATAGAACGAGGTGGAGGGGTGCTGGTGGAGACGACGTTAGAAGGTTGGGTATCCGTTGTGTTGAAAACAGTATCCAGTGGGCTCAGATGTTTTCGTAGGTCAAAGACCACTTACGGTTGTAATGCCAGAAGTATATGGTATTGTACGAAGTACAGTTGAAACGTTCGCGAAACGACATCTATGGGTTAATGGTAGAACTAAAAATTTTCGTGTGTGGTAAGAGTCATATTTTATATGTTTCTACGTGTTTCTCAAATGTTCCAGTGGAATCCGGCTGTAATGTGTGTGCATACGTGGTTCTCAACGCGTTAGCTAGACTGTACAGAAGTTGCGCCGCCGCGCGGACTGTGTGCAAGGCGCAACCAATTACGTTCTGGTGTTTTCTAGTAGCGTTGTGGATCCGTAGTGTGGATGTTTCTGGATTTTCGGCGGGGTATAAATACAAGTACTCACCAACGCTCAGTTCAGTTTGAGTTACGATTGATTCTAGTGCGGTTCGTAGTATTGTGGCGAAGTGTTATGTGTTTTTATAATTGTGCGGGACAATTGTAATACAGTTGTGTTTTATACTCGTTGACATTATTATTGGTGTGAACAATTTTTATTTGATTTGTTGTAAGAGACTATCTTGTTGATTACAAACTGTTTAATTGTGATAATTGAAGCTGGTGATTACTGACTTAATTGGTGTATTGTATTTTGTTTTCAACTGTACCATACGACGATCAAGGAGACAGTCGTAACAATATATTGCTCAAAATTTGCGTGTAACCCATGTTTTGGAAAATTAACAAAATTACGAATTCTTTATTAAAAAAATAGTCTTGCACCAATGACAATTCTCGACGAAATGGTAAATGTATAGAAAGGTGCTACATCTTCAAAATGGTTTGTAAGTGGATGCTCGAATGTAAACGTGGTCGTACAAGCACTGAAGACGGTGCCTACAGCGGACGCCCAATAAGTGCAACAACTCCAAATCGGCATCCAGGTTGCAGCATATACCAACTTTTTTCAGACCTTGCTCTTGATTAAAAAATGTAATACACACGCTCATGTAATATGCCTGTGATTTCAGCAATATCATCCCTTCTCAATCGCTAGCGTTCCAACACCGTGTATGACATTTTTTTTAATGATATCTGAAGCACTTTTTGGGTGTCCACTGCGGGAATCGCCTTCAGTAATCGTACAACCACGTTTAAACTCATGTGCCCGCATGCAAACCGTTGTTATTAAAACCGCAGCATCTTCTAACATTTACCAGTTCCGTCATGAATTTCCATTAGTGCTAGACATTTTTTAACAAACAATTCGATCACAGCACGATGTTTAATTTTGTCCTTAAAAACGCGCGTGACACGTAAATTTTTAACAGCTGATAAACTAGTGTTACGACAATACAGAACAATGTACGTGTTTCTCGAACGATCCAGTGGAATACGGCTAAATGTTGTGACGTACGTGATTTCAACATGCGCTCCCGAGACTTTTCTGGAAGCCGCCAGCCGCGCGGACTGTGTCAAGGCCGGAATTAATTACGTCGTACACACTGGCGCTAATGCGCAGTATTTCGGAATAATCTAGTATTTCGGGTGGTATAAATACCAGTACTCAACGATGTTCAGTTTCAGTTATAGTTCCGATATATTACAGTGCGGTTCGAGTTTATTGTCAGGCGATACTGTGTGCGTTCAAGTGGTTATTAGTGAAGTGTGTTTTATAATCGGGCAATATAATTCTAATACAATTGTGTTTTATATTAGTTGACATTTTATTGCGTGTGAACAATTTTTATTTGATTTGTTGTAAGAGACTGTGTTGTTAATTACGAACTGTTTAACTGTGAAAATTAAAGCTGGTGATTAGTGACTTAATTGGTGTCTTGTTTTTTGTTTTCCACTGTACCATACGACGATCAAGTAGACCGTCGTAACACTATGAATAAATTTGCAGATAGATTTGGAAATTGACTGGTGTTTACAAGAGATATGATTCTCACAGCACACAAAAATTTTAGTTCTACCACTAAGCTATAGATGTCGCTCCACGAACTTTTCACCCGACCATCCTAATACATTAAGTTGGTGAGTACCGCAACTTAATTCGTATGTGTACGCAGTTCTATAGGCCTAAGAAGGCCTACATATACTTCGTATGATGCATATGTAACCGCTAAAAAAATGTTAGGTCTAAATGTGTTGAACAAAATAAAGCGAATACTGCTAGAAAACACCCCGTGCATAGTAGATAGACCTGTTGTTCCTGCTGACCTGCGGCTCGGAGCGTTTTGAATTTCAGAAAAGCCCGACGCGATACAGATTCCTTGACCGGTCGGCCGCCTCAGGTCACCGCTCGGCTACACAATCGCCACTATTTTATCCGCCTACTACGGTAGCTCTTGTAATTATTAACTCTTGTTCGCCATTGGTTCAGCTACTAACCGACCTATCTTGTCGTGAGTTATAACGCATAACTACATCGTAAATTGTTCTGTATTATGAAAATTTGTGCGGGCGCGGGCGTCCGCGTGTACGATCGCGAGATTTACATTTATATTAATGCGTTTCTGACTGGGTAATTACTTGGGCTCACAGTTTTCGCGCACACTGGCTTGTTTATAACTGCTTTACATTTGTTATCGTCCACATTATTATGCATGCCTGGGTGAATACCGTGTTGCATTGTTTTGGTACGCAGATCGACCTGCTCGTACAATAAATATTAATGCAATATTAGCATTTTGTTTCTTAGAGATAATGAATTTCCAAGCGCAGGCCGAGACGCAGGAAGCGTATACAGATTGATTGATGAGAGAAGCTGGGGAATGCTTCAGCAGAATAAGTAGTGTCTCGATGTCTCGATCCTACAAAGTGAAAACAGAAGCTACTGGTGAACAGTTATTTCTCTTTTAAGAAGAGAAATTTTCAAAAATTTGACGTGACCGATTATTTTTTAAAACGTTTAAATCTCGGTTCTGTAGAAGAAAGTACATTGGCACTGAACACCGTGGAAACCTCGTTACAGTTATCGTTTTTCAGGCTCCTTCTTCTCCGTCCTTCTGTTCCCAGGGTCTGTCTGTCTTTCTTTCATACTTGATATCGTATATCCACTGTTGTTATGGAATTTTGTTCATTCATTTGTTTATGAAATGTATTTTATAGTTTTTTCATGGGTAGGCCTACCTACGTATTAGAGTAAGGGGTTTTGAATCATTTTATTATCCACACAACTTTCAATTATTCAATGAACGTACGCAACAAACATATTTTCTTTGTCTTACATGTTTTGCATATTATCATTATTACTTCTCGCTATTTCTCTTTGTCATTAATCGATCAAGCGTTGCTATTCCCACTGAATTTGACAGTTCATTGTGGATTTGACTACTGTCATCCGAATACTTTCCGGGTAGCTAATTAAGAAAAACTGAACACCCAAGAAATAAAAACTCTTGGGACTGACCAACACTACCAAGCAACTGCCCTGGCTTGCAGCCCTACGGCGAAATATTAACGGCTAAATGGAAAACTTTTATTAAAGGCACACAGTCCTCGGATTTGAACAACAAGCCTGACAAGTCGTTTGACGTTTATCTATTTCTTAAAATCGTAAAATTTTAAAGTCTGTTTTACTTGATAATCTCGATATTTCATTAGGTTTCAATTTAGACCAGGAAAATCAACATTTGGAAGGGATCCATGTAGTTAGACAAATAACAGAAATGCATTTACCATGCTATGGTAAAACGTATTGCTCAAGGTGCTTATAGATTTCAGACAGGCGTCCGACATGCCGAGGAGAGAGGTGTTGCTAAAGTATGCAAGATAGTTAGGTGTTTCGATGGTGACAATGACGTTACAAGTTTCAAAAGGGAAAGTGATTACAGCAGAAATGGTGGTGAGGAGGGGAGTATGGAAAGGGAGATGGGTTGTCAACTACGCTGTTCGATTCTGCATCAGAGGGTATGCAAGGCAATGTGAGGCGGACGGAACAAAACTCAGAAATCTGTGCAAGCTGTGGCGCATACGGTTGTGTGCAATATATCAAGAGCTAAAGAACGCCTAGAGGAGATGATTGGGAACATCAGTAGAAAATCACAAACACACACGAGATATCTACAGATTCGTCAATTTAAAACCAAATTCATGAACTCGAAAGAAAGGTGAAAGGGCGTAATGGATGATTAATTGATTAATCAAAAATGCAGATTTGAGAAATGGAAAATTTAAAATATCTGGGGGTAAAGGTGAATAAGCAAAATACGAAGAGTTTATAAATTTTACAGACGATACAACCTGGGTGAATCGGCCTGTACAGATTTACAGTTATGATACGATGAAGAAAAGATGGTTACGGTATACGGGGAAGAAGATAAAAATAAAATTGTATAAAACTGTTATTAGGTCAGTAGTAACGTATGCAAAAGAAACAATGTGTTTCACAAAGGTGGAACAGAAAACTAAGAATATTTGAAAGAAAGATGAAGGAGGAGGCGTTATTAGACCGAACATGATAGCAGAGGAGTAGGCCTATACGAAGCAATCTAGAGGTGAATGAAAAATAGAGCGAAAAGACTTGTAGAGATTACTAAGGCATAAAGAATAAAATGGTTTGGTCATATAACTAGGCGTGAAGAGAAGTCAGTGCTGAAAACAATTACGAAATGGAAAACACACGGGTGGAGACTTGTATTTTGCCGGAAGACCGGCAGAAGAATTGAATGACACGATGAAGGTGAGGATGAAGGGTATGAAGAAGTGTAGATAAGTGGTTAAGGAGGTTAACAGACAGAAGCTTGTAAAGATAGAATAGAGTGTTAATAATTCGCCATTGTCACTGCTTTCAAAGTTGGAAGGGCTCGACAGAGCAGATACAATCGCACGAGAAAACATAACCTATTAATAATAATAATAATAATAATAATAATGGAATGTAACTAATAATAGTAATAATCATGTTTTTCTTGAGAAGGAGAACTGCATTTGTGTATAGGATGTGGGACTCCCATCCGGGACAGGTCTCCATCTCAAAAGTTAAACCCCTCCTTTAACAAACGGTCCTTATCCTGGGATTGTTTATCACAATAGTTCAGGAGTTCAGGTTAGACTGTTTCGTTTCCCTGCACATAACGTGCTAGTGTCTTCGTATGTCTTCTACTTTACAGGCGATCCGCTTTCCTCGTTCTAAGAATGAACTCTACATAGCATGCTACGTACATTGTCCCAGGAATCCTTCTGCCGGAGCTTATCTTCAGTGATGTTATCAGGAACAATCGTGCCGATCTCAGCAACCAGGGATGCTCTTCTCGAGTCCACTTGTCTCGTGTGAAAAAGGAATGCTCGACGTCATCCACGGTACCCTGAATAACAATAATAAAACTAATAATAATAACTTTCAATCACACTCATATATAGACATTCCACTAATTTTAATGTGAAGACACTTGCTTTTGTGGGATCCTTAATGTCAATATTACTTACCTAATTCTTCAAACAATATGTGTCGTCCATTTCGGGTGATAGAAATAATAAACTATGATTTACATGTAAGTTTCTTACAATCGTTTTTTATAATAATAATAACAATAATAATAATAATGTTAATAACAATATAGGCCTAATGTATATATTGTAACGTGTCGTTTCACCAAACATAAAACATAACATACTAACTAAAAGATAATTTACTGACTGTAACAAACTATGGCTGACAATGACAAAAACCAAGAAGTTAAAGATTCCAGGACAAAAGATGTAAATAAATAAGTAATTAATCACACTGTTCAGTACATTTACATATGTTTTTATTTGTGTTAAACTAATTCATTGTAATAAGACAATTTATATTATTATTGAAAACTTCATTACTAGTAATGAAATGTAAATAAATCTAATTTAACTATGGGGAGGTCTGCGCACCTCAGACCGTTATTTTATTTATCAAGAAAAAAAATATACATAAAAGTGAATTATTTAAGTTTTACAAAAATATAATAAGGTCAAACTATAATTATAAAAGTGGTATGGTATGACAGTGCTAGAAAGTGAGAATAACAGTGAAATACGGTAAAAAGGAAAAATTGTGTATAATGAAAGTGATTGAACATAATTATAATGAGCATTGAAGAAATATATAATCTATATGAAACAGGTGTATAACCCATATAGTGAAATCAAACAAAGTAAATAATTTAAAAGATAGAAACTCTTACGTTAAAAAACTTATAATAATATAGTTACGGAGGAAAAATAAAGTAAAGGTCAACAGAATATTATTAATTAGAAATGGTACACCGAACCTGTGACCCATAAAAAATATAGCCATGGCCTTTAACTAAAGAAATTAATGTTTTGAGTGGAAGAAGAAGGATTGTTAAAAATTGTGAATTGCAAGCCAGAACGTTTAAGATAAATGACTGCTGAGTTGATGGAAATTGAAGACCAATAAAAGCTGAGATGACCAGGAAAACCAACCCAAGACCTAGAGGAATGATGTTTTGACAGAGAGAGACCAAAAAACCAGGTGTCCAGGAGCAGAATCAACGAATAAATCCATTGGGAAAACTGCAAAGTTGGTGAGATCATACCACAAAAACAATAACTGAAAAAACAATAAAAAAATAAATAAATAATAATAATTGTAAATTACTTTAGTACACTATTATGAAAATAGTCGTTAATCATAAGAGTTTTTTGTTATAGTTTCTAGTTGTTTAAAAGAACCCACAAACATTCAACAGACATTAACAACACTATATTACCAAGTCTCATGCATAAAAATTATATTGTCTGTTCTATGTGTAAACTGTACCAGACTTTAACGATACTTGTATGTTAACCCTGAGATTCAGATAAATAATCCTCTATTTAAAAATAAAACAGGTTATACTTTTTTAGTCAGAGATACTAATTATTTTAATATTACATATTGGTGATCCCAACACAGGGCTGAACAAAATAAAAGTATCAACGACAAACGAATAGGAAGGTATTAACTGAATATTGTAACGTTTAGACCTGCTACACCTGTTACAAATAATTATATCTTTGTGTTGTACAAAGAAAAGAAAACAAAATTTTATTTAAAAAAAAAATTTTATGTTTGGTTGTTATTGTTAAAATTTAGAATTAATCCTGGTTTTGTGTTTTGTTTAAAAATTCAAAGTTCTGTGAGGTTATTTTGGTTTAATTTACACTTCTGGTAGATCTTAACAAAATCTGGAGTTAATCAGATTATCTCCTTTCAGCAATCGATTAATGATTTTTAGCGCTGCTCCAGTATCTCACTTTTAGTTAATATTTCTCGTCTTCCAGGAAGTCTTGTAGTTAATTAAACCCTTAAATTAAAATGTGAAATAATTTTACAATCCAAATAGTTAACATAAATTGATTTATTAACAATAATTTATAAAAATCGATGTTAAGTCGATGTAGAGCAATTGTTCGACTCCGTCACAGGGATACATCGATATGTGATTACAGGTTAATTTTTATATATAAGTCTTAAAAAAGGTTCTTTCAACGATTATTTTATATAGTCAGAAAAGGCCGGCCTAGAAAGTATAACATATACAGAAAATAATCTTAATAATTAATAATTAACAATTGTGAATAATATATAATGTTTAGTATATTTGATTTTTCAAACCAATCTGCAGGCTATGAGATCAGTCGAGAAGGTTGTAGTGCATCACGGGACCATCATGGCGGCTAGCTGAATTGATGAGGTTATACGTATATATGGTCGCTGGAAAATCTCACAATAAATTTACCTTTATAACTGTTTTATAGATCTCCGAAATCGTGTATACTGTCTATTATGTTGTTTGAGGTATCCTGGATGAGTGTTCAGTGTTCACTGGTGTTAATTGTTTTCTGTTAGAGGTGTTCACTTTATGTCTGTTCGTGGCGAAGAATCGTTAATATGTTGTATAGTGAAATATTAATATTAGGTAGTTTTAATGGTTTAAATCACTTGTATTATGTGGTGTATTGTTCGTTTTCACCGTTGTCGTAGAGTATTTCATAAGTTTTAAACCGAAAAGTGTTAATTTATGTAACTCCCGTTTTCCACTGATTTTAGGCTTTACCTATAACACTCCATTATACGATTTTAGAACGCGATTCTGCATCGACCGTTCCGTTTGAATGTTAACAAAGAACTAACTTACTTCCTTCATCTTAGGAAATATCTTGCCAAGTTAATATTGGAAAAGTATTGTTAAAATAATTTTCACTTCCCATGTCATAATTCCAAGGTACATTATATATGGAATATTTTTAGTTTATTGTTCGCTTTCATGAACTGTTAACCATATAATTGGTTTATTTATCTCATTCTGTTTAATTTGATATGTCATAGTCCATATTTGTTGAGATTTTTGTTAAAATTAACATATTTCTGTCTTTTTGGAAATCTAGGCCCAAAAAACCTGTTTTCGTTCTTGTACACAATTACTGCCATTTTAAGTGTTATTAATATAATTATAATAAATTTCAAATGGTCATAAATCCTTTCTTTCCTTAATCACTTATAAATTTAACATTTGAACTGTCTTTTAGTGATAATTTATTAATTTACTATTTCTCCTCTGAAATATTTAATTATTACATTTCAAAAATTTTCAATAATTTAAGATATTTTTCTATATTACTCTTTTAAATCATAGGATCATTTACAGTAGTTGTTAATTGACCTACCTTACATAAATCTTGTTAGTTTACATGGTTCATTGGTGAATTAACTGGTTTATATTAATTTTTGTGAATTCATTATTTGGCCTAGAGTTTAGTATTTTACATATATGGTTTTTTCAAATAAATTTAATTCTACTCCTCCTCTGACTCTTAAAAGTTAACACAACATGAAATAAAATTGTTTACATAATTATTGAGATGTGTAACATCTAATTAATGCTACTGTTACTAAAATAATAATTAACAGTAATCAGCAGTCTTTAAAATTAGACATGTTTGCTTAAACTGTTTTGAACATACATTTAACACATTTTATAAATTAATACAGCATCCATACTGAAACATTTTAATTTGTATGTATGCTCTTATATAACTAATACATCTTACTCTAAACATATAGGTACCTTATTCTATTGGAACTCTTTTTTAAAATATGGAGTTCATGGCTTTGAACAATATCAGCCATTTAAACTTCTTAACTCTATTAAAACTTAAGTTATTTTCAGTCCTTTCTGATTTTACTATTATTATCTAACATCCCCTTGTACAGTAAACATTTTCACCCACACTTTCTTTGTTATTGGCATTTCTATGAATGTCTTGAGATAACAAATTGACCTTATTTAATGAAATATTGGAAATATTTTCCATTTTAATATTTCATTACTTGTTAATTATAAAATATAAAAGTTATTTTATAGCACATTGATTAAGTTATAGATACACTACAATTTGAAGTTTATTACATTTAAAAACACTTCCACTAGTACACTTTCACTGTTGGTTCTGACTTATATTTGAGTTTTATTATTCTCAGACCAGACCTTTAGTCATAATGGACTGTGAAGATTTGTTTATTTTTTATCATATAATAACTTTAGTTGGTGCACTTCTTATCATACTACACAATACTTTTGTTTATAAATAATTACAATTTCATAAGGTTTTGGGGTGTTATACTTTCTTTAATGGTATCATTTGGTTTGGGGTTAATGGTAGTTAATAATAGGTTTTTATTGTGGTTCTTCCATCCTATTTCTTCCTTTCTTCCCGTCTTCCTTCTTGTGTTCATTCTTGGGTAAACCAAGGTACTCAGTCTTATCTTGTCCGATGGTTGGTTCGGAGTATCTTCTTTATTATCTGCTTTTAAATTTCTTCTTCCTTCTTGGGTTTGGAGTATCTTCTTTATCACCTGATACTAACTTTACTCTTCTTTCTTGTTTCGGGATATCTTGTTTATCACCTGATACTAATCTTCCTCTTCTTGTTTCTTCTTGTGTTTGGGGTATTATATTTATCACCTGCTCCTAATCTCCTGGGTAATCTCCTGATTTTTTTAATATGAGTTTCCTTTAATTTATTTTCTTTGACTTTTATGGTTGTATTTTTATTATTTAATTATTGTTTTTCTTTTATAGTGGTGTTTTCCTTTGAAGTGTAATTGAATTTCATTTGACATTCTTTGAGTATATGTAATTTAATTATTTTTATGATCTTAAATGAATTAATTATTGGTGGAATATCTGTCATGCTACAATATTACATATTGGCGCCCATCGCGGGGCCTAAAGAAAATAGATTTGGTACTATATTTACTGAACGTTACATATTGGCGCCCAACCGGTAGAGCTGAAATTGGGCAAAACCAACTAACCGAAACACAATTAGTGAAATAACGATTGACCTAATTTTAGCTGGCAACTGCTAGAAGACTAAAAAATGCGACGACGAGAAGCTACTCAGAAGAGAGGACAAAAGCCAGAGACAGAAGAAGATAGGCGGGAACAAGAAGAAGAAACAGTCAAAGACAGCGAAATGGAAGAACAGGCGGGTGACAATGAGGAAGCCAGAGGAGGCCTGGATTTACAAAAATTATGGGAATTAATTAAAGAAAATTCCAAGAAACCGGAGGAAAAAATAACCGAACAAAATAAACAAACTAATGAGAATTTATTAAAACAAATGAACGAAAAGTTTGAACGAAATGAAGAAAGTTTAAGACAGATGAATGAAAAGATGGACAGCATTAAAGAGGGTACTAAGGAAGATTTTAGGCAAATTAATAAGAAAATTGAGAACTCTAACAAGGAGTTAAGGGAAACTCTCAATGAGAAGATAGAAGACGTCAGTAAGACACTTAGCCAGAGGATGGACAAGTGTAAGGAGGAAGTTGGACAGCAGATAGCCGATACACAGGACAGGCTGGAGAAAACTGAAGAAACATTTGTACAGTCCAGAATAGAAGTAGATGCCAGAATAGATCAGGTAGAAAATAATAACAAAATTGGTATAACGGAGGTACGAGCAGAAACACAAAAGAAGCTAGATGAAATAAAGGAAACAATAGGTGGGCAAATCGAAACCATCAAGGGTGATGTAGGACAAGTAAAAGGGCAGGTAGGCCAAATCCAGGAAGAACTGGTAATTCTACAAAATAGACCGATAAATCACACACACATACAAATAGGAGAAAACCGAGA
This sequence comes from Magicicada septendecula, assembly GCA_034769895.1. Classification (NCBI taxonomy): domain Eukaryota; kingdom Metazoa; phylum Arthropoda; class Insecta; order Hemiptera; family Cicadidae; genus Magicicada; species Magicicada septendecula. The sequence continues at coordinate 101,253,321 of CM068374.1, read as the reverse complement.
GGCAATCAACTTCAGAGATTACCGCAGAAACCCATTGGAATTCCTCGAGAGGTTAGAAGAGCTATTGGCTCGCAACAAAGAAAACCGATGGCACATGATAAAAGACCTGCTTGACGGGAGTTTCAAGGACATAACAGACAATTGGTGGACGGCAATGAGGAACGAAATACAAAATTATACAGATTTCAAACAGATATTTAAGACCAAATATTGGTCCGAGAGTATGCAAAACATCATTAGGGACGATTTATGTAATGGACGGTATGAATCCACAAGAGGTCAATCCCCAACAGCATACTTCTTGGGTAAGGTCTGCATCGCTAGACATCTCGAACCACGGATCCCAGAAGAATGTCTGGTCACTAAAATTTCTTACCATTTCGAGGAAGGCATAACACGAGCCAGACAGTGCGGTCAGGTGAAGACGATTGGAGCGATGGAAGCCCTCCTGGAAAGTTATGAAAGGGAGGACTACTACAGGAGAAGTCGCAGGAGACTGGAACCCCAGAACGATCGGCAGAACGAGCAACACTGGGAAAATAGGCCACGAGTAAATCAGGTCAGGTCAAACAACCATAATGGCAATAGTCAAAACCAACATGATAACAGATTCCAAGGCCATCAACGAAGTTTTAATAATGGCCAGACGTACCACGATCAGTACCGAAGAGAGGAAGAAAATCGGCACCCACAGAGGAGTCACCGTGCGGAAGGTCGAAGATCTAGGACCCGGGAAGGAAGACGAAATGCACCTTCAGTAAACCAGCATAGAGACGACCAGGGAACCAACCAAGCCCAAGTAAACTATATGATGGCTGATGAGAGGGATTTGAGGAGATACGATGACCGTCGTGGCAACCGTGAACATATCCCGATTACAGGAATGATGATGGAAGGAATAGAAGGAACGAAGGCAACATTGAACCGTATGTGTATGATCCACGCTGTGACGATCCCGTAGGGAGATTTGTAACCGCATATGACCTACGGAATCCACCGGAAAACCGTATTAGTGGAGCAACCCGGATCGTGACAGATACCGAAAACGGATAAACCAAGTAGGAACAATATTGTAAGAAGGGACTAATTTTCTGTGTACCGACAAGGCAAACCAGTTAAGAAAGGAAGAAGAAAATAATGATAATTAAGAAAACATAACCAAAACTGAAGAAAATCTAATAAGGAACAAAAGGGGAATATAAACGGATAAATAAGAAGAAAAAAGTATTAAACTAACAATTAATTAAGACAAAATATTATTTATAAAAATATAACAAGGGATTCATTAGAAAGAAAACAGGGTAAAGCGAAAACAAACTGAGACATAGAGTACATCAAAGTAAACACTACACGGGGTGCTGACAACAGTCTTGATCAAAACGAGAGCAAACACTTCCTTAACAAACATACCAGAATAAAATGGAGAGAATACGCACGCTGTCCATAAACCAAATACAATTATAGGAGCCACAGATAAATAATATAAAACCCAAAAGCAGCAAATAAGCCTGAATGTTACGAGAGAAGGAATAGGAATTCCTATGGTGTTATTAGTAACCCAAGGGTTACTCTTTAAGGTATAAACAGAGTGTTGTATGCTACGGCGCCACTCTGCGATTATGAATGATCCGCTGAGATAATAGGAAGCACAAGTGCCCCTCAGGACAGGAATTCATACTAAGTTAGGGAAAATGTTAGGGTACCCATAGGAAACAAATAAACCGTAACAGACCAGAATCATGGCAGGAAAGACTGCAGGAAATCAGGGCATTCCAAGGAAAAGGATATACAGAGATCATGAGTGTGGCACAAAAGAAGAGGTTAGTGAACAATTACAATAACTACTGCATTGCATTCTCCAACTCACCGAATAAAGCGAAGAATTTAAATAATATCCGGTTAAACAGTTGTTAAAGAAAGCTGTAAGAAAGTAAATCCAGCGCATGATAAAAGAAGATATTATAGGAAAAAAAAGTTTGTCAATTACCAACCCCATTGTAGCAATACCCCAAGGAATATATAATCAAACCGAGATGAAGAGGTTTTATGAAAAGTGAAGACAGTTTTTGTAGATTTTTGCCATTTATTTCAGTAACTCCTAAAACTACCATTACTGAAATAACTTGTCTTAAACGGGGGGGTTTATGTAACGTGTCGTTTCACCAAACATAAAACATAACATACTAACTAAAAGATAATTTACTGACTGTAACAAACTATGGCTGACAATGACCAAAAACCAAGAAGTTAATGATCCCAGGACAAAAGATGTAAATAAATAAGTAATTAATCACACTGTTCAGTACATTTACATATGTTTGTATTTGTGTTAAGCTAATTCATTGTAATAAGACAATTTATATTATTATTGAAAACTTCATTACTAGTTAAAATGTAAATAAATCTAATTTAACTATGGGGAGGTCTGCGCACCTCAGACCGTTATTTTATTTATCAAGAAAAAAAATTTACATAATAGTGAATTATTTAAGTTTTACAAATATAATAAGATCAAACTATAATTATAAAAGTGGTATGGTATGACAGTGCTAGGAAGTGAGAATAACAGTGAAATACGGTAAAAAGGAAAAATTGTGTATAATGAAAGTGATTGAACATAATTATAATGAGCATTGAAGAAATATATAATCTATATGAAACAGGTGTATAACCCATATAGTAAAATCAAACAAAGTAAATAATTTAAAAGATAGAAACTCTTACGTTAAAAAACTTATAATAATATAGTTACGAAGGAAAAATAAAGTAAAGGTCAACAGAATATTATTAATTAGAAATGGTACACCGAACCTGTGACCCATAAAAAATATAGCCATGGCCTTTAACTAAAAAAATTAATGTTTTGAGTGGAAGAAGATGGATTGTTAAAAATTGTGAATTGCAAGCCAGAACGTTTAAGATAAATGACTGCTGAGTTGATGGAAATTGAAGACCAATAAAAGCTGAGATGACCAGGAAAACCAACCCAAGACCTAGAGGAATGATGTTTTGACAGAGGGAGACCAAAAAACCAGGTGTCCAGGAGCAGAATCAACGAATAAATCCATTGGGAAAACTGCAAAGTTGGTGAGATCATACCACAAAAACAATAACTGAAAAAACAATAAAAAAATAAATAAATAATAATAATTGTGAATTAGTTTAGTACACTATTATGAAAATAGTCGTTAATCATAAGAGTTTTTTGTTATAGTTTCTAGTTGTTTAAAAGAACCCACAAACATTCAACAGACATTAACAACACTATATTACCAAGTCTCATGCATAAAAATTATATTGTCTGTTCTATGTGTAAACTGTACCAGACTTTAACGATACTTGTATGTTAACCCTAAGATTCAGATAAATAATCCTCTATTTAAAAATAAAACAGGATTTATACTTTTTTAGTCAGAGATACTAATTATTTTAATATTACATATTGGTGATCCCAACACAGGGCTGAACAAAATAAAAGTATCAACGACGAACGGATAGGAAGGTATTAACTGAATATTACATATTGGCGCCCATCGCGGGGCCTAAAGAGAATAGATTTGGTACTATAATTACTGAACGTTACAATATTATTATTGATGTAATTCATGTGAAATTCATTCGTATGGGGCCAGAATTATTTGCTTGAATGATCTAGTGGTGTCAAACAAGAGAACAGCTGCCAAAGGTGTACTATTAACGTTGAGTATAACGCTAAAACATCGTTTCACCCCCCCCCCCTTGGGGTTTTAATTTTCAAGTACCAAATACTTTTTATTTTCAATCATTGTACTTAATCGCAGCATTTTTTCATAAAATGTGACAATTTGTGAAAAACACGAAAAATATTTCTGTACCTGAAGTTTTAAAAACTCACTGATATTTTTTTCAACTTTGTTGCACATGTTTTAGGAGAAAACAAAGGGAATTCTAAAGGTAACGAGAAATTAAATAGCAGGTGGAATAACGCTCGAGACACTTCCTTACTCATCAAATCTGTGTGTTTTATATAAGTGTAGGCTATACATTTTTTTTAAACTTTAGCTACAGCTCTTTTATTGATACGTAAATATCTCTATTCTTTACTTACAAAACAAGAATTGTTTCTCTAATTTGAGTCATCATTCGAGCATTTTGTAGTGATGCTGAGCAGACTACATAATGATCGAGACATGGTTTGAATAAGAAATAAAGTCTTGATCGTATATTAGCATAGCATTAAGTATACTGCGGCCAGTTTTGTCAGTCGAAGTTTTTACAAGCGCCCGTTTCCGCGGCTCCCCCACATAACACAGTCTCATTGTTGACTGTTCTAACAGGTAGCAACCACATTTCATTCATTGAAGAACTGTATAGCAGGGATCCCAGATGTGGGGATTTTTTCCCACAGTGGCGAAATTTCAAGGCTTAAAAAGCCAAGGTAGGAAGTTGTGGAACTTGCTTTCAACAGTGACTATGTCCATAGGCTAAACATTTTGGATTTTTAAGAAAAAAATTAAAGAGTTCAGTAATTGTATTCAGCAGGATGGTTTTTTTAATAAAAGCACTGAAATATACACTGTATATACCTATCCAGGGAATGGAGATGCCTTAGGATTTAAATGTTTAAACATAGGTGAAATTTATTAAGCTTTTGGAAAGATATGAAAATACAAAGGAAGTGATGATACTGAAGCTATTCCTACTTTGAATACCTTTGTGGTATATATATTTACTTCGCCACGTAGTAGTATGTGTGTGGAGAGGATTTTTGTGCCACTAACCTTAATAAAAACAAAATAATAAATATGTAAATGTGTTAAGTGTTCAGTTACTTACTAGCATCTTACGTCTACATACGAAAAATATCCTACGCAAACAAAATAAACCTTGTTTCTATTTCACAATAAATGATATTGCTGATGATAGATAATCACAGCAACTATACTCTTGCGACGGTCTCACTGATCGTCGTATGTTGCAGTGGAAAACAAAACACAAGACACTAATGAAGTTACTAATAAACAGCTTTAATTAATCACAAATAACAATTTGTAATAAATTCGTACAATAATTCCAGTTAGATTTGTCCACACGTAATAATAATGTCAATGATAGAGTTCCACACGAATTATAACACAATAATACTTCACACAGTACTTCGACAAACACTCGATTCGCGCTAAGGAAATCGCTCACTACAACTGACTAACTGCCACACAACTGGGGGTTGCGCGGCCCGCGCGAAGCGCGGGTCGCGAGTAGTGCAGTGTCCCGAGTCTCAGAAAGGACTCCTGCCACTGGGTCTGTGAGAGTTCATTTTATACTTTTTATCTACTTATGGGGGGGGTCTGAAGCGACCTGCGATTGGTGGATTATACCACCGGGACTAGCAAACGAGGTCGCTTCCAGGACTCGCCTGGTCGCGGGGTGTATTTACCAAGTCCGGCAATGAGGGAATTGTGGGTCACTCTGTCGGAACGAACATAGAATCGTCGCGCCAGGCGTCTCACGGTGTCATCAAGAGAGCGGACACCGAGTCCTCTCCTCAAAAGACGAGAAGAGTACCTCCGGGGGACTTTGCACGCGAGCTTCAGTCCCCGGTCGAGTACGCGCTGGAGCGTGATTCTATGACCACGAGCCAGGTATCCCCAAACAGGACAGGCGTAGGTAATCACCGGCAACACGTACGTGTTGACTATGAGCTTACCTAGCCGGGGGGTCATTGCCGGATTAGATAGCACGGGCCAGAGTCTACCGAGTTGCGCCGAAGCGCGTTGTCTGATGTAATTTGCATGGGTTCGCCAGGTGAGTCGGGAATCCACGTGGAGCCCGAGGTACTTGACGCTGTTGGTCCAGGGCACCTCGACGGGGCCTACTTTAAGCGGCCGAGGCCGCTTGCGTTTGCGCGAGAATATTACCGCGGCGCTCTTGGAAGCGTTAACGGCAACTCTCCAGTCATCGGTCCACCCGACATACGCGTCGAGTTGGCGCTGGAGCTTAACTGCCGCATAACTCGCGTTCGGCTCTGAGGCAAAAGCCGCAGTGTCGTCCGCGAACAGCGACAATTTCACTCCAGGAACTCGGGGCGTGTCGTTGACAAACAACGAGAACAGGAGAGGCCCAAGGACACTTCCCTGAGGGACGCCAGCGGTAATACGCCTCTCCGAAGAGAGAGCGTGGTCTACTCTCACTCGGAAGCTACGGTCTCGCAGAAAGCTGCCGATCAAATGAACGTAGCAGTCTGGGAGAAGGACCTCCGTGAGTTTGTAGAGGACACCCTCGTGCCACACGCGGTCAAAGGCTTTCTCTACGTCTAGGAAGATCGCAGCCGTCTGTTTGCCCTGGCAGCCAGCCTCGGTTATGCATTCCACGAGTCTCATCAGCTGATGAGTCGAGGAGTGCAGCTCACGAAAGCCGAACTGTTCGGGGATCAGCACGTCTAGTCTTCCTAGATGGTCGCGGATCCTACGCTGGATCAGACGCTCAAAAACCTTGGACGTCGCGGACAAGAGGCTGATGGGCCTGAGGTTCTCCACTCGAGAAGAATTCTTTCCCGGCTTCGGTATCACAATGACGGTAGCCGTTTTCCATTTCACCGGAAAATAGGCCAGTCTGAGGCATGAATTGAACAGGTCAGTGAGGAACTGGGTTCCTCGCTCCGGAAGGCGATGGAGGGCGGAATTCATGACTCCGTCCGGGCCAGGCGCCTTCCGGGGCTTGAGCTGAACAATCCTCTCAGAGACCTCCTCCGGGGAGATGGGCTCCGGTTGGACTGTGATACCGGCCGATAGAAAGCGCTCTACCTCGCGGCAGATGTGCTCAGTGAAGGCCGGGTTCTTGGATGGGTTGGGAGCGAACTGACGCTCTAAACTGTCAGCCAAGAACTCGGCCTTTTCGAGGGGGCGGCCAAGGGGTTGACCGCCAGGTCCGGCCAGTGCGGGGAGAGGCGCGCGTTTGCGCTTTCCCGTTAGGGCACTGGGAATCCGCCAGACATTACGGTCCTCGGCAGGGCCATCCATCTGTGTTACAGCTAGCTCCCAGTTGCGTCTACGGAACGCCAGCATGTCACGACGCAACTTGCCGGACGCTCTGTTGAACGCAGCCTTGTCCGCCGGGTCACGAGTCCTCTGCCAGCGTCTCCGGAGGCGATTCCTCTCGCAAGCGAGCTGAGACACCTCTTCGGGGATCCGCTGATAGTCGGGCGTGAGCCCCGGCTTCATCCGGGAGGACACGTCAACCGCCGAGACTACGGCTGTGTCGAATAAGCCAACTGCCTCTTCGACATGCTGGGTAGTGTCGAGCGGGATATGCTCTGGTAGGCGGCGACTGAACGCCGGGCCAAAGCGGTCCCACTCGATTACCCGCCGCTCGTCGCGGACGGTGGCGTGCTGGGTAGCTATATGCACACTGATAGGGCAATGGTCCGAGGACAGTTCCGAAATGACGGAGACGTGGACCGGGCAATAAACGCCCCTGACCGCGGCAATGTCCAATACGTCAGGGCGGGAGTTAGCCCTCGAGGGATAGTATGTAGGCCCGGTAGGACCCATGACTGTGACCCGAGCCGCATCAGCATACCTGCGTAAGCGGGTCCCGTTTGGGTTCGCCAAGCGGCTCCCCCAATCGGGGTGCTTACAGTTCAGGTCGCCCGCCAGGACTACCCTCCTGTGTGCTCCAAAGACGGCCTCCAGATCGTTCGACAGGAACTGACTAACTGCCAGCCCGACGCTCTGCTTTTATACGTCGCGCAAAGGTCCAGAATAGCTTTCCCTCCTTACTGCACGCCAGCTAATATTTCAAGTATTTCAAGTGTTCTTCAAAGTAGAGGTGGGCTAAACTGTTATTTTAAAATACTAGGTATGAAAATACCGTTCCAAAAATAACAGGTACAAATACCTGTTATTATATACTATATATACATAACCTATATTATCCTTTGTAAGTAACTCGTTTTGAGTTTCCTGCAGGTCTCCTATGTAATATCTTCAAATAAATACACTGCAAGTAGGTTTATTTTCACCTAGATAAACCTATTAATATATTAATAAACCTACTTGCAGTGTATTTATTTGAAGGTATTATATAACCTATACTATATAATTTGTTATAAGAAATAAATTGAAACTAAAAGTATTAACAGTGTTACTTTACTCTGTGACTTTATTAAACTATTACTATTTAAAAGAAAATAAGAAACAAGAGAATTTATAGGCCTATCTCCCTTTGGGAATACCAATTTAAGCTTTCACTAGGAGTAAAACTAACATTGGTTAGACTTTAGACAAATCAGTTGCGAAACTCGGGGCAATGAAATAATTTAGAGTACACGTAATACCACAACAAATAATGTGATAAAAACATCAGAAACATATAATAAAAACATAACAGTAAGCCACAAGAGTGAATGAGAATAAACAAAATTTTACAAATAAAAATAATAAAAACAACTGTAATAAAATTAATATAAATAAATAAATAAATAAAAACTTATAAATAATAAGCAACAACAAAAGTAAATTAAATGCATTACATACCTCGATAATCTTCAGATTCATTCACTAATGTACACAGAATATACAAGTTATGAAATGTCACACCTATTTACATTACAATCTGCTTCACTTAACACATTATAAATAAAATTAAACAATTGAATTGTTTTTAAAATACTGGGATTTCAGTTATTCAAACACTATTTTAAATTCGCATTCAAAAATATCAGCTGTTGTACTTTCCTTTATGTTAATCGCGTTTTCGTTCAGATATTTAAGGAATAGGACTAGATAAAGTATATAAATGTCCATTACAACAATCTCATCATTTACGTGAGATTGTAGTGAAGTTAAAATCCCATTAATAAAAAGTATAATATAGTCTTTCAACATCAGCCACTCTATAGGTTATAACACAATATAATTAAATACAACTATTTCACTAACGACTCGGAACACAAAGTTTTTTTATGAGTAAAAACATAAAGTTTTACCTTACAACCTGAACCGGTTTTAGTTACAAGTTGGTGACTAGTATAATATATAATTTATTAGCATATAATCTGTATTATATATCTGCATATCACACGAGAATAAATGTAACATCAGGATGAATTTTTACTTTATTAAAAACAGATTCGTCTCTTTGCGCAGAATGAAGTATCGAAATACCCTTGATACTACCTGTTCATAGAATACTAGGTGTTCCAAAAATACTAGTTCCTCTGATACGCTTAGTATTTTGTGTATCGGTGATACCACTAGTATTTGAAATACCTAGTATTTGAAATACTGGTTGTTCCTTGCGTACTAGCGATATTTTTGTACGCCTAGTATTTGGCCTTGGCGTATTCGTTTACGTGATACTTGCGTACTTTTTGTGTGTGTGTGTGTGTCTGTATAGGAGCGTAGAGGGCGTGCCGCGACTCGGAACAGCGAGAGCGGCGTGTCTCGACTCGGAACATCGTCGCCGCGAATAACAGGTATTTCAACTTTTCAGTCACTGTTACATCCGTTCCAAAAAAATATCGTTCCAAAATACCTGTTACAGGTATATCGGCCCACCTCTACTCCAAAGTACTACTTGACCGAGGTACACCTGCTCGACTAGTGGAAAGACGGGTGGAGGACGTTCTAGGCTGTTCGATAGGGTTCTCGTTACTATATATATATATATATATATATATATATATATATATATATATATATATAAACTAAAAATAGATGTCACTAATTATAAATTGTTTTTGTCAATTAAGCAACTGGAAAGTTGTCAAAAATATAGTTGGCCTTAGTGAAATAAGTGCTAGCAAATCGTTTGAAAGTATTCATCTCAATCTCAGAGGGTGAGTAAATTTTCTATTATTAGATGTAAATGAGTTTTTAGTATTTACATTATTATTGTAATAGTATTTAAATATTTTGAATTTACTCAGATTCTTTAAAATATGAGGCTTTGCATAAAGCGTACACATTTATAAACAAAAATAACACTGTTGCACACCACTATAGAAAAAATATTCCGATTAGCGCTTTCAAGCTGCACAGCTCATCATCAGATCGGAAATATGTCCGTTCGGATAGGAGAGATATTGCACACCACTATAGAAAAAATATTCCCATTAGCGCTTTCAAGCTGCACAGCTCATCATCAGATCGGAAATATGTCCGTTCGGATAGGAAAGATATTTCCGATCTGATGATGAACTGTAAAGCTGGAAAGCGCTTATCGGAATAATTTTTCTATAGTGGTGTGCAACAGGGTTATTTCTGTTTATGATTATAACCACTGACGCAACTTTATTAAGTACATACATATTTATGGTAATGGGAATTTTTATGCCGAAATATAAAAATTCTATGTAGCTATGTGGGGTAAAAAGAGGTTTCGTTGGCCTTGCAACACTGCTGTACAGTTTCTGCACGAATTCCTTTGTAAATGGGTATACTGATTATATGTAATCATTTTTGTTCATCACTATTAAATTTTGTGATATAAATACGTGTCTGTGTGTGTTAAATAACTTACATCTTTTTCGTGTATGAATGTTGACTGTTTAAATTAAAGTTATTAATTAATTAATTTAAAATACCTAAGGTAATATCACGAATGAAACCTTGCTCGTGAAAGTGCATTAAACATCCATGATCTAATGAGACGAGAAGCAGAAGCTGGTGAGTTTTTAGTCGATCTGAAAGAGATACAACAGCGTGGCGCACAAGCAACAGATATTTCACAAATAAAGAATTTTAAAAAATGGTGAAATTCAGTCCTTCAGAAAATCCGGTAAAAGAAATTGTGTTTCCGCGCGTGAAACAAACGTTGACGATTTCGAAAGTGTAATTATGGCAAACTGTTTAGAGTTTTCTATTAAAGAAAACATTTTTCTTTGTAAGTAAACTTTCTGTCCTGCTAGAATCTATATACACTTTAAAGGTGGGAGGAAGAAAAACCTCAACAAAAATGTTAAAAGAACTTTGAATTGAATGGATGAAAACAAGAAACGATCGGAAAATTCTGACAGAAAATCATGAAAATGAAAATCATTTCTACGCGAGTTCAGTACTTGATGTATATAAAACGATACAGAAAAAATAGACCCATATTACATACCAGTCATAGGCAACCTTTGAATTTATAGGGGGTGCATATATGACTGAGGACCAGTTCGATGGGCACACCCCTCTCCACACCATCGATTGAAAATATAAAGATGCAGAGTTTAATAGCTGGACGTTACAAACATTAACTGTCGCTTTATAATACCCTTGCGCTTATATTTAGCGACCTGGAACACCAAATTAAAAAAAGCCTTGCACTATTTTTCATACAAATTTGTCAAATTTTTCACATTAGGAGTAGGTCATCAACAATCTGTCATCGTGCACACGCACGTTAAAACTAACAAAACTTTAAACGAAAAAATGGTTAAACAGGAACACATTTTAATAAAAATAAATTAAATAACTTACCACTATAACAATACTTATTTTCATAAAGTGCGCAGAAATGTAAAACTTGAAAAAATCACGTTTAAAACATAAATGAAGGTTTCAGTTCCTTTTCTTGAAAAAACTAACTTACAGTGATTATTTTATTAAAACAATTAAAATTTGAAACGGCCTGTACTATTATATAATACAGTACTTCGAATCAGGTTAAATCCGCGTGCATTCCTTCGTTCAAAAGAAAAGAACATTACAAATCGGATCGCGGGCGCGTCAAAACCTTATCGACGGGCGCAGGGTTGCCGACTGCTGTTATATACACCTTCGCACTAACCAAAGCGCATCAGAAACCTCGAAATCTTTTAATCACCGTCCGTTATCTCCATAACTTACAGAGTACAAACATTAACAATGGACACCGTAAAAACTATTATGACAGACAGAAAGACGGAAAGTTATCCAGTGGTTGATACTACTTACAGAATTAACAAAGAACAATTACACAACACTTACGTTACAGAATCATTAACTAAAACAAAATGGAATAAAACAGAAGTAGAGGAGGTATTTAACTTGGAGAAAAGATCGCAGTAAAACAGGGTTGCCATCTGTCGTGGACACGTCGTCTTTTTCATGTGGTAAGGGAACGTCCGGGGAGGTATTTTTGTTCAAGTACGGGACTTTACCGCTCCTTAAAATGTGCTTAATAACGCTGGATTTAAGAGCCAGATTGGCTCTGATAGGCATCAGTTACACATAATTAGTCGCTTGACAATTATTTACATTGTTCATTACGTTATGATTATGCGTTAAAATTCACGTAGCGTAAATATTTTATTATTATTCCGGCTGTAAAAATGTTTACACATTTTCCGGAGCCAAAGATTACACAATTGTTTGAATTCTCATCTTCCACAGCTGCTTGTCCATCCAAAGATCTTCAATTTCTTGTTCCCTCAACATAGTCTGAATTTCTTCTATCCAGGTGACAGGTGGTCTTCCTCTTTTCCTTCTTCCTGGTGGGGTCCATTCCATAACTTTCCTTGGCAACGTAGCGTCAGAACCATTTATTTTTAGTGCTTACTGGAAAACGTGCTTGTCTACTGAAGTGGGGATACTTACTGAATATATCCTCACTCAAACATGAAACCTTAATTGGGAAGCTGAACAACTGAGAACGATCTTCTCAATTGTGGGCACAAAAGAAAGTGTTTACTGAAGCTTAAATGTATATAGGTAGTATATTATATACAGTGCTACGTTGAGCTGAAAAATAACAAAAGTGCATGTGTGACTCTTGGTATGCAACAGCGCAAGAAGCTGTCTCCAAACGCGACAGAATTACGTAACGGTCTAGGCCATTCGAGATGCTCCTTCAGACGTTACTCAACTATGCTGCTATACCGGTTACCGGCATTCTATGTCACCACAATGCAAGCCGACGGAGGTATAGATACTGGATTTCGAAGCGGCCGAGTTCAACTTTCTTCGCTTGACGAGTTGGTACAATTTCTTGGGTACAAGCTCTTCAACCGTGACTCTATCTCCACCTTTTCCCACCTCCGTTACCTTAGCACAGTCCAAGGCTGCCCTCCACCTGCTAAACGCAGACGCCACTCCCGAGCCTTGCTCGATGATTCACCATAACCTTTCGCAACTTAACAATCCAACCTAAAACACAGACTCCATGCCGCCGCTTGTCGACAGATGGATCGGGGAGTTCCGCCAGCTTTAGGTGCCCCAATCGCCACCTTTTGCGGGTGACTTCTTTCCCTCCACTCTCTCGCATACCCCGGCATCGCCAGATGGCAGCCTCTCGGGACTCTTATTGGGTTGGCGGAAAACTAACTACCCGTCGTGGTAGTCCAAATACTACCTCTTCAAGCGAGGGGTCCCCAAAGACTTTCCCGTTCAACCGTTGCGAATTCAGGCAACAAAATTGCAGCATCCGTCCCTCCGCCAAAATAAATAAAAAAGGAGGTTTCCCGTCTTCCACAAAAGCAACATGGAAAGCTATCAAGCAATTACACGAGCATCGCGTTCGCTCGGACGCTGCAACCACTGGGGCACGGATACAGTGACCGTGCCCTTACAGCTGGACCTGGAGGCCAAGTTCAGTTGTAGACCAGCGATATTAGACTGAAGTTCGGAGTGTTTATTATTGTACCTGACGGATTAGTGGAAAGTGATTATTGTGTTAATTAGTGCAAAACTATTGTAAAGTTACATTTACTGTTGTGCGTTGGACAAATTTAACGTGAACTATTGTATAAAAGTGCCTTTGTCGATTTGTCGATTTCTAACTGTTGTCTGTGTCAAATTAAAGTTTGTAATTATTGAGTTCGTTGGTGTCAGTTATTCTGTTTCCACTCTACAACACGACGACCCGTGAGACGGTCATAACAATATTATATGCAACAATATTTATATGAAAAAACAAATTTAATATTTTCACTTATTTGCTGATTACTGTTTTCTTTTTTATTTCTAACTCTTTCATATTAAAATAAAATATCTTTACCAGCGAGAATAAACCTATGGTACCATTTTATAACATACAAGAGTACACGTGAGTACATTTTTTTATATTTTATTACTACGTTTTTCAGTAATGTATACTCTGTAAACATACAGTATACATTACTATATTAGACTGTTAATAATATTTATGAAAATTTTATAGACTAATTGTTTTTTCAAACCAAGATCATTTTTAGAACAATTTTATTACATATTGTAGTTTTATTGTGAGTGACACGTCACTTCCTGTCGGATTTTTTGTTGTTTCATACGCACAGGATTCGTGTCAGTAATGTCACTTTAGCAGATGGCAACCATAAGTAGAAGTACCAAGACAACGGGCCTTTGTAAGATGGAGTAGATATGGCTTGGATAAGTAATGTTGTACAGTGAATTGGACAAAACTTGCTTTGCAGAAAACCCCATGATGTTGATGGTGATGCTGGTGACGACAACAACGACGACGACGACGACGACGACGACGACGACGACGACGATGATGATGATGGTGGCTACGGCGACGATGACGATGATATTTTTATGATATGATATACCTTGAGTCGCAAAAATTCAACTTTTTCTCGATGAATAATAAACGTTCTTATTTACATGTCAACAGTTGTGAATCCGACAATACTGGTAACAATGAATTTCCTCGTTCTATACTTATGTAAATCATTTTCAGAGTACAATGTATCATCTAAATACTTTTTAAACAAACAGTAGAGAATACATGGTTTAACTGCCTGTATAATAACGTGCGGTGCCTGCCTGCGTGCGTACGCGTGTGGAATTCTTTGTGATGGTGTCCGTGTGTATTTATGGGCGCCTTCACGCAAGCCACAGACAAAACAAAAGTACAGAAATAAAAAGAAGTAAAAGGTTAGAATGTCAGTTGCAGGTCAAAGGTGACAGATTGCAGTGACGTCAGGAGGTCTCACAGAGTCAAGAGGTGAAAAGCTAGTGGCCCTGACCCTAAGGAGGTCACGGTTCGACTCCCAGTTCACTTTACAATATATTCAACTCAGTTTTGTATTTGAAATGGAAAGTGTTTGTTCAAAAATGTCGTACAGTTAGCGTGGAGTGCGGCCCGATACATGCTCGCGTCTCGTCTCTGTAAACATGTAATTTGTGTAGCAGTGGTTGTGTCAAATATCATTTGAATAATTGTTTGTTTGTTATTTTTTTCGGTTCCTTAAGTGTTTGTGTATCAGTGTGTTTTGTGTTTGGAATTATACCTCGAAGGATATATATACTACCACAAATTTATTCAAGTAAGTTTTTATTTTTTAGTAAAAATTCATAACACATTCCTAATTTTCATTTCTTTGTCTGTTTTGTATTTAACTTTAAATGTTATTGTGCTCAAGCTTATAGTCGGCTTTCGTATGTAGCAGTAATAGTTTTTACAATACTTTCATTCGAAAGACGGCACGGTAGGCCTACTTTCTTTCAATTCCCTTCCGTTATTACACGTGAATTATTTTGTGAGTTAATGTCGACGCTATAATTTCCTTGCTAACAGCGGACCCATTTAGGCATACTTATAATAACACTTTTCATTCAAATTTTATTAATCTGTTTAATTCAGCGTTTGTGGTGAACCAACAGAGGTATAGGCTAATATCGATGTCTGCGTTATTAAAATAAACAAATGTTAAGTGTTTTCGTTTTTCTTCTGTGTTTGATAATGACATCGTATTAACATGTTTTCGGTTTTAATATTTTCAAAAAAAGCTGTAATTTAGGACCCGATTAGGTTACGCGTTTGCGTTTGTGTTTATTTGTTTATGGAAGTCCTGTTGTTAGAGGCGAAGACCGGCGTTCAAGCCGTGCCGGTTCGTTTGCGACAAAGTTATTTGACTATTTAGTAGCGTGAATAATCCCACTAATCCCCACTTAACGTTCACCTAAAAACCAGTCTACGCAACGTCTACTTCTACTCAATAAACCTATTTATGTTATCAGCTGAATATAACATTCTTGGGTTACGCATATCCAAACGAACGCAGCCAGAAAAAAATAAAACGTTGTATGCGTTATAACGTAAAACTACAACCTTTTGCAGTGTTCACAAATTGTTATTTCTCATTTTCACTTTTACTTTAAATGTTGAACAATTTTGTACGTTCATCCCTTACGAATAGCTTAATAGTCGCAGTAATAGAAAAAAAGAAACAGCATCATACAATGTTAACTAAATTATCATAAACTTAATAATTATATTCTTATTGTCTCACAAAAAATAGCTAACACAAACGGAGTGATGTGAAATTTTTATTTATGAACATTTAAAACTCTACCATAATTATTGTGATTAAAATTGTAGAAGCAGAATATCTTAAAAAGTTAATAATTAATATGAATATTTCTTTATAAGTAACTCCACGAATTTCTTGCAGTATTCTTGATTAATATTATTGTATATTATCAAACAATATTACATCTGTAAGTTGTTGATATCATTTTAATTATGCTGACGTACGTTTCATTGATAGATTCAGGATCTTCAGAGGGTGTAAATGAATGAACAATAATCGAAATGACTCGATTTCAATATATAAAAAATAACTAAAGAATAATCGAATATTCTCATATATTACATTCAACTTGCAGAAGTAATATAATTTGATAATATATAATAATATTAATTAATATGAATACGATGAAATTTTTGTTTTGAAACCGTTAAACGTATTTGATCGTGTCCGTTAATTTTCAGATATAGCCTAATCATTAAAATAATAATTTGACTGACTACCCTAATAGGCCTACTACTTTTAGATTGTTTTTAGGCTTCCTAGATTTCCCGACTTGTCGTTTATAGAAGAGAAAAACTTTTTCCAGGAAAAAACATCTGCTTAAAGTTGGTGTTTTCATTTGTATCAATGAAAAAAAATAACGGACACATGTTAGGGTTGAAAGATGAGTTTTAGTGCGGACTGTATAACGTGATCTATTCACGGGACGATTCCATTTATAACATATGAAAAATTATCTCTTATTTCGAAAAAAACGGTAATTTTTTTTAATCAATTTATCATACAACATACTATTTCTTAAACCTGCATGTACGGGCTTTTATAATGCAATTTTAGTTTTTTTTTATAATCATCGATCGCTCATAAATGTAGTAAATAGTACGGAACTCCTCGCACGGTCTTTTGCCCAAGAGTATCGAGTTGTAGTTTTAAGAATAATTTTGTAATCTGATTGTATTTGTTTGTGAATAAAACACTTTTATTACTATTATTATTATTATCATTATTATATATTTTTTTTAATCTAAAGGTAGTATGAATAAGCGTAAAAATAAACTAATTATACAATCATAAGCTTAATTATATAATTATTAATTTATAACATGTACTAAATATAAGAAACATTTATATATATATTATATTTATAATGTATATAAATACATTATATTCAAATATGTTATAGATTTATATTTTTAGTATAATATTATAATGAATTTTTAACGAATTTAGTTTATTGTGTAAGATACTTTGAACACTGCTTATGATATTCAGTATTATATAAACACGCTCGAATGTGATTAATTACTTTTAATAGCTTTTACAGTAATTGCATTTAGCAACATAATTACAGAAAATAAGGTCACAGTATGACGACAATACCATTACGACAGTAATATAAAAAAAATCTATATTGCTATCGTATTTTCTTACATCCGTATTTTTTTCTTTAATATAATTTTCTTTACCTAGTGCAATTACTGGTTGACAATTTATTCTTTTTACCTGACTGAGTAACTTTTCAGCCTGTGAACGTCCTTGGGTGGTTTTGCTAAGCATTACAAAACATGGGCTACCTGCTTCGGCTTTTGAATTATAGAATATTTTTGAAGTCAGCAGGCGTTTGTGAAAAAACAGCGGTTTTTTTACAATTCTTATATAAGTGTGCTGTAAACATGCAACGAAAATATGAAACAATGAATTTACAAATAAACACAAGAATACCTTAAATTACCTTAAGTGTCACGTTAAAGATCCGTCTTTGTCACTGTCTTTGTTTCGTACAAAGATAGGCGACCATACGTTCCGGTTTTCCGAGACAGTCCCGGATTACGGACCTAGGTTCCGGTGTACCGAAAAATCGCTAAAAAGTCCCGGATTTGGACTTTAAACTATTTTATCGTTTTAAAGTAAAAATCGTGTTTAATTTATGTAAACATAGCATCCATGGTCTACTGAAGTTTCCTCATCGTATGTTAATTCACGGAAAAACGTTTTACCTTAAAATTTCGGTGAAGCATTCCCTACATTTGGAAGTATAGGAAGTACATGATAGGAACATGGAAGTATATACACCCTCAAGTTTTAGAATACCAAATCGGTCGGCAACATACATTTATTAACAATTTTTGTTGGAAAATCGTGTTTTTGTGCTTTTCTTAAAATATCTCCGCTGCTGCTAATCGGAACAAAAAAGGTTTTAATTGAAAATTGTTCAGGATAGAATTTCAAATGAAACTGAACTTATAAAAGTTATATACGATAAATAGTTTTTATACAAATCGCTTGTTAAGTTAGCAACAGGCGATTTTAAACAAATTACTGTTATTTTGAAAATAGTGGAGATAAGTTAATATAATACTAATGCGCCTGAACTTCCATACCAAATTTCAAATCATTTTGTTAATAATTAACCTCCACTAAAAGAATATATATATATATATTCAACATTGTTTTGAGAAAACCCTTATACCTCCCCCCCAACCTTAACCAAACCTTAACTGGTGTCATGTGTCCAGGATTTTAACCAAGAAATATATGGTCACCGTCACCGTACAAAGAGTAAATACTAACATAAAGTTGAACTAGGCATGACTAGAAACCAACTTGCACGCCTCAATTTGTGTATGTGCGGTGTTGGGAATTTACACAATATGTTTATTTTTCACAGTAAGCTCACGCTGTTTTGAAAGATACCCAGTACAGGTACAGTATTTAGAAACTGGAAATCGGTTTTTAGTTTTTTTCTACGTTTGTCGTACATACAGTATAATTCGAGGGTCTGTTTTTACATAATTGACAATGACCCGTCAAATTTACAAGCAATGCGACTTATAAATTCAAGGCCTACAGCTGTGAATCTACCAAGATCTTTATAAATTCGCTAAAATTAAAATACGAAAATAATCCAATGAAAAAGTAGTAAGAGAACGTGTTAAGCGAACAGCAACTTCCTGATCAACGATGATCCTCTGTGAACGAAAGCGTCTGTAATAAATATCTAAAAATAAATCCAAGTCCTGTACAGTTTTTAAATTTTGTTTATTTTATTGTTCACAATTTTATTTATTAAACAGTCTCACTGATCGTCGTACGGTACAGTGGAAAACAAAATACAGACACCAATGAAATCACTAATTACCAGCTTTAATGAGTCGCAAGTAACAATTTGAAATAAAGTAAGATACTCTCATACATTAGTTAAAGTTAAATTTGTTCACACGCAGTAATAATGTCAACTATAAAGAGTTCCGCACTAATTATAACACAACAATCAATTTCCACAGCCACTTGATAAATCGCCCAACGTAACTAACTTCTGAGCGGCAGCTGTTGCTATATATCGTCTGCAGATGTTCTAGGCGAATGTTTCATAATTTGCGTCAACAAGCACTAGAAAATTCTAGAGCAGTAGTCGGCAGCCATGCGCCCGTCGATGAGGTTTGACGCGCCCGCGAAACAATATGTAATTTTATTTTCTTTTGAACGAAGAAACGCACCCGCATTGTACCTGCTTCGAAGTACTGTACACTAAAAAGTCGTTTATCCGAATTTGATGGGACCGTTCCCGATTCGGATAAACGAAATTTCGGATAGACCGAAACTCCTATTTAAATAATAATACATATGTAGGCCTAAGTATAGTAACTTTATTTAATAATAATAATTTAAAAGTTACTTCCAGTGAATATGACACAATAAACTATAAAACGGCACCGCACTGTAAATTATAGTTTCTACAGTACTGGAAGAGTCCTATTGCTTGTTTGTACAGTAATCAATCATAGTTTATTTGCCTAAGCTTTGATGCTCGTTTGCTGGCTGCCTATCTCGAAGTCTGCAGGGGAAGTTTCGTTCGTCTTGTCGCTCCAAATACGACAGTCGCTCTTCAAACATTGATGTTGCCTGTATGGTTGACTCCCGTTTTCTCTTCCACATCATCATCAGAGCTTTTGTCCTCACCGGGCTGTTGTGAAGATTGTGCAACAATTTCGTCATCGGATAACATCTGATACCCAGGATCCATCCACTCGGATACGTCTTCTTCTTGTAAGCGTATGCACCCTTCAATGTCTTTTAATATTTCTACAAATTTTGAATTTTAAATGGCTTCTTCATTGCCGTTGGTATTGTCTTGATTTTCCATTAGCATATCTGACCATAGATTTTTCCAGGAGTTCCTTAACGTTTTCGGTGTGACATCTTCCCAAGCAGCTGCAGACATGTAAATCTCATTCTTGACGTTAATTTCCTTTAGAATTGTCATGATGTCTTTTTTGACACTTTTGTCATTTTCCTCCACAATTTTGCTTAACAGTGCCCTTCGATACCTGCGTTTCAAAGCCTAAATTGAGCCCTGGTCCATTGGCTGGATATGAGCCGTGACATTTGTAGGGAAAAACTTCACAAAATGTCTCCATTTCTTAACTCTTTCTCTCCTGGATGGGTGGGGGCATTGTTTAACAACACGGCTTTTTGAGGTAACC
This sequence comes from Magicicada septendecula, assembly GCA_034769895.1. NCBI lineage: Eukaryota > Metazoa > Arthropoda > Insecta > Hemiptera > Cicadidae > Magicicada > Magicicada septendecula. The sequence continues at coordinate 101,232,636 of CM068374.1, read as the reverse complement.
CATCTTTCTTAACCCACCTAACCTAACCTAACGCTATTAAATATAGATTATAGTGACAGGAAAATGCTTTTGTATATTTTTAAAATTTACAAAAAATTGTTTCGGATAAACCGGATTTTCGGTTAAACGCGATTCGGATAAACGAGTTTTTAGTGCATTATAAAATAGTACACGCCGTTTCAAACTATACTTTTTCTAGTACAATAATTACCGTGAGTTAGTTTTTTTAAGAAATGAATCTGAAACCTTTATTTATGTTTTAAATGTGTTTTTTTCAAGATTTACATTTCTGTGCACTTTATGAAAATAAGTAAGTTTAGTGTTATTTTGGTAAGTTCTTTAATTTGTTTGTATTAAAATGTGTTCCTCTTTAACCATTTTTTCGTTTAAAGTTTTCTTAGTTTTAACGTGCGTGTGCATGATGACAGACTGTTGACGACCTACTCCCAATGTGAAAATTTTTCACAAGTTTATATGAAAAATACTGCAAAGCTTTTTTCAATTCGGTGTTCCACGTTGTTAAGCGCGAGTGTATTGTAAAGCGACAGTCAATGTTTGTAACGTCCAACTATTGAACTATTTTCCATTGATGGAGTGGGGAGGGGTGCGCCCATCGAACTGGTCCTCAGTTATATATGCGCCCCTATAAATTCAAAGGTTGCCTATGACTGGTGTAGATAGCACTTTAGAACGGCCTTGACAGGGACACGCATCTGCTCGGCTACCAGAGAAACGTGTAGAAATGGCACTCTCGGCTGTTCGAGAGCCTTCCGTTGTAACAATATAAATATATAAATTTAACTTTGTATTTTATTCCACTCCACAGCGTCACGAATTTTTGTAAATTCCATAAATTAGGGAACCATCGTAATTGGCGATACGCTTAGTGTCATCTGTAAGGGTGTAGATTTTCTACAGTGACGACTCGAAATTACATAAGAGGCAGTAACTTAACATGTAGATTTCGAAGCGTATAGAAACCAGATTCCCCTAACTGAACGTATTTATGAACACGTTTCGTACCATCAATATTTTTTTCCGAGCAGGTGGGAGCGTAGTGTTCCCCGTAGTGTGGGGTTTACCTTCTTTGCAGTGGCGATTCCTTACCGATCGGTAGGGCAAGCATCGACTCAAATCAAAATATTACCCTTATACTGCATTTTTACCGAGCTGAGACTCTGCTAGCGCTAATGGCGGCTTAAAGCACTACTAAAAAGTACTTGTTATTTGCGTCTCTGAGAGCCAGGTACTGTGCCGTTCAGCGTTCTACGTAGGCGCCAGCACACCATCGTATTCGTAAGTTAGATTGTTATAAGTTTGAGTATTTCTAACTGTAGCATAATATAAAAGACTAGATAATGAAAGCGTAGTTATGAAATCCTAAATAAATGCTAAGATTTCTGAATGTATGGCCAACATATAGTCAGTGGACAGAAGCATTTTTTGAAGTGACTGGCTTGGGGGCGGAGCGGTCAGTCAGCTCTTCAAACTGCACAAAGAACTAGAAGCAAACTGGTATTAATAACTTCGATCAAATCAGGGCACCAATATCATTTGGATTGGAAGACTCAATTTGGTGACAAATGTGCTGGCGATTTCCAAAAGATGAGGAGTAAGAAGGCATCTATGAAACAGTTTTTGGTGGCAACAGTAATGTTGGTTGTGAAATAATTTATTTACTTTTGCCTGATTTTCTTTGGACAAGCACTGCTTGCGTTGCTTGCTCTCAGGATTCGCCTTCGACTCCTTTGTCCTGGCAAGAATCACCATATTACTAAGCTTCCACAGTGCTTCACGGTGTTGCTATTTCGTTGCCTGTTTATGTTTCGCGTGACTTGAAACATACTGAAATGTGTTTAATATTGAAACTTGTTTCGCATGCCTAATGTTACTATTGAAACGCGTAGCCTATATCAGTTCGTTTCTTGTTTCGAGGGACTTTCTCGACGTGAAGTGCCCTTCAGTTTTCCTGTTTACTTACCATCTTTTCAGCGATGATGTCTGAGATAATGGGTCCCACTATGCCTTCTAGATTGTGTCTCTCATCTATCCATCTGCTAATATAAAAAATATGAGATCAATTTTGTCTAGCAACCCGACCACCATATGAAGATAAGACTGAAATCGTCGGGTTCCAGTAAGAAACTGTGCTAGAGTATTGTCAATGTTAACATTAACATAATTTTAAAGTAATAGACAATATACTATAAATATAAAATGTAAAAATATGTATTATAGTAAAAATATATCAATTAGTAATTACAGAATGAAAAACTAAAAAGAAAAGAAAAACTAATAAAATAAAGTTAACCTGTGAAGGATAAAAAATGTCATGAGCCATTATATCATCAAAAGAAACAAATATTTAATGTTTATATTATTAAACTAGTATATAATAATTTTAATTTAGTAATAATTATTTAATTATAATAAATATAATAGTAAGAACACACTATTATATTTTTCTCCATTATCATATACCTAACTAAGTACCATATATCATACAATATACCTTTGTAAGTAACTCGTTGAATTTTACGCAGGTCTCCCATGTAATATCTTCAAATAAATACAAATATATCTTCAAATATTGTAAGCGAAACATTCAGTTACAATTCAAACAAACCTCCGAAGATACAGAATAATTTCTGTGAAACGTGCTTCAGGTGAAAATGAACCTAATTGCAGTGTATTTATTTGAATATATTACATATAATATACGTATATATAATTCATACATTTTTGTAATAAAGTATATCATTAGCTAATATTATGTTTAATAACGATTATTACTGTCATAATAATAAAACTAATATTACAGTAAATAATACAACATTCTACTTAATTCAGTATTCTCTTATTTCAGTTCCGTCTTGTGACTTCTTCTAGTAGCCTTGTTGCGTCTTCTTGTCACGCGTTTCGGAACGATTATAGGCTATATATTTCTCATACGAGATCGTCAAATATTAAAATTTTAATTAAAGTAAAACACATATTAACATAAAAACTGCTTCACCTACACCCTACTTAAATGATGTATACGGATGCCGTCTTTTGGTATTTAAATATTTTTGTCTTATTCGTTAGATTCTGATGAGTTACAGTTACTAAAAAACGTGAACTTTCTACTAATATACGTAAACTTTCAGTTTGAGATTACGATATATACACAACCGTTTGCCACTGAGGGTAACAGTGCCTGTCCCAAAAAATGTCCACCTCTTACATTAATATGCCAGTATTATAAACTCTACTTGATTTGTTGCTGAGCGAGCGGCCCGTGGCAGTCCGACAGGTCAAAAGTAATTTTAATCAGATATTGATATATTACATGAAACATTAAAGAACACTTCGTTATACTAGATTGATAAATTTCTCTACCTACGTATTTCGCCCTGAGCGCGGTTTATGGAATAAATATGAAATAATTTTCTTTTTATCAAATAACATAAATTTAGAAACTAACTTTCATATACAATGACCACAAGATTGATCTCTCCGAGGAAGACAAAATTCCTGTTATCGAGGTTAAGAATGCTCTAAAAACCTATAACGTATAACTTCGAATAATTCCGTATTACCCTAATTGCCAATTCTTGAATCTATCTATAGCGTATATACTAATTTGTGAGCTTTATTAGTTTATATGCAACCACGAAAGTAACAACATAACAAATCAGCGCCCTTCTTTTCTTTCCACATCTGGCTTAGAGCGACCAAAACTGACCGCCGCGCGCACTTTGTATAAACCGTCGGAAATGACCCACTGACCACCGCGCGCACCTTGTATCCCAACTTTGAGATTTTCTGATCCCTGCGTAAAACAATCCTGGGAAGATGAACAGTTAATAAGCGTGAAGGCAGTTGGAGTGTTTAATTAGTCAGTCTACACATTGCGTAATATTCTAGAAAGCTATTCCTTATAACACGCGACACTTCTGTTTATAAAATTCTTTTTTGTTTACGCACTTTGCCGTTTTATCAGTCACGTCAACTGCACACTGTACCATATTTACTGCTTTTTTACGACGCGTCCGCAACCATATTTCCCACACAAAGTGATACCCAAAATTCCTAAGTTCGCAAACTTCTTTTATAGAAAAGAGAACTTCTTTTATGAATGAAGTTGGCAAAAATTTTATTTTAAACACATACTAACAAACTATTGTTTTACGCGTTAGAAATTTAAGTAGAGAGATTAAAAAGGCGCTATTAAAAAGCTTCTCACGTGCCACTAACAGACAGAGCCTGTCACGCTTGCACATTGACTGTGCAAATTTGACGTCTGTTCTCTACAGTAATTATATTTATCGGTATTTAAAACGCTGTACGTAATTTTAACCAATGCCTTAAAATAAGATGACGACGCAAAGTGATTACTCATTATATGTCCAACGTCTTGTAATAAACAAAACTGGGCTAAAGTGAACTCAGATATTTCTTCAATTTGAAATTAAATTGATTCAACTTGTTTTTTAAATTTGGCAATTTAAGTTATGAAACGATGATACAGCGTATTGTACCTCCGCAGAATCTGAATAATTCTCACCAGTACAAAATATAAAGATACTTAATAAACATTAACTAATTTATATAGTTGGTATAACAAAGTAGTTAAAATAGTACAGTTAATAAATTTATAATAATAGTATGTTTAAATATAAAACAATAATAATAATTATTATTAATTACGTTAATTTATTTTTGTCGTTTGACACATTACATTACGTACGTTTGACAAGCGAAATTTGCAAAAGCAGGGACACACAAACGATCTAACGAATAATCGAATTTTTATATATAGGCCTACTATTTTTGTGACACTTTTGTATATTTTTGATTAAATTAACATTTTGAATGTCTTTAGCACCGGATGTTTGTTGATCTCTTTTCAAACTTAAGCAAGCCTTTACTTTTGAAATTTTACAATATCTGAGACAAAAAAAAATAATCACGTAGACTATTGTAATCCTCAATTATTTTTCTATCGGAACGTCTAGTTTCATATTTTTTGGAGTTTTCGTTATTTTATAGTACACTGAAATCCGAAAAACGTCACAGTTTTTTTTTCATCTACTGACTCGAGCGCCAATTTTGTAGAGCAGCTGTGAACAAAGAAACAAATAAAATTCCTGTTAGCCTGTGGTTTGAACATATATTCTCTGTCACATCTGAAAATTGTATTTGTGTACCTGTAATAGGCCTACATCAAACGTTGCTAACATTATTCTCGTATTATGCTATCGTGTGACCTGAAAATTCTACAGGTCTAAACTCTAATTCGTTTTAAACAAAATATTCATTACAAGTAATTCCAAATAATGTAGGTAAATAAATAGATAGGCTATCTTTCGTGCTTAAGTCCAAAAGCAATCCAAACAACGTTGCTTTGCGCCTATTCAGAGGCGTAGTTACGGGGGAGTATATATATAGAGATTGGAGGAGTGAAGATAGAACAAGTCAAACAATTTAAATATCTAGGGGTTATAGTAGATAGTAATGGGAATCAAGAAGCCGCATTAAATGAAAGAATTGAAAAGGCAATAAAAGTATACTATGCATTAAACAATAGATTTATAAATAAGAAGGAGATATCAAGAAAAACGAAAATGAGTGTGTATAAAACAGTATACATACCGGTTTTAACATACGGCTGTGAGACGTGGGTGCTATCCAAAAGCCAAAAAAGTAAAATCCAGGCGGCAGAAATGAAATATCTTAAGAGAATAGTAGGAGTAACAAGGAAGAATAGAGTTAGGAATACACAAATAAGAGAGGATTTAGAAATGATATCGATTCTGGATTTTATTGAACATATACTAGTGGGGACACATGGAAAGAATGGATATGGTAGAATGGTAAAAAAGGTCTGGGAGGCAAAATCAGGGGGGAGGAAGAAGAGAGGAAGACCGCGACTGACTTGGGATGGAATGATGGGAAACATTTTGGGAGAAAGAAGCTTGGGCTGGTGGAGTGAAGCGAAGAAATTGTCAATGGATAGAGTAAGATGGGAAAAATTTATATGTAGAGTGTAGTTGATGTAACCCGACACCAATATGGTATAAGGGTATTTTTATAATAAATAAAAAAGTTACGGGGGAGACGAACGGGACCGGAACCCCTCCCCCACAGATAGTTGACGAATTTAGTTAATCTCTCAATTTTTTAACTAACAAAATTTGAAGTTAACAAACATTTGAATTAACTACTCGCTGTTGGCAAATTAACTACTTCTAGGCGACAAATAATAAATAAAAACTACAGAGATACAAATCTGTGATATAAACAGGAGGGTATCTAGAGGGGACGAACAGGACCGGACCCCCCCCCCGGAAGGTCGAAAAAAGTTGACGAATTTTGTTAATCTCTTAATTTTTGTACCATTTTGTTATTTTTTCAGCTGTGTACTGTAATACAGTAGTAACTCTTTTTTTTTAATGTACAAACAGCACAGGTTTATTACACAGCACTAGCGTATATACGTTTGAAGTATGAAATATGGGAAAATCAATTCAGTCAATAAGTATCTTGTAAACAATGTTTCAATAACGTGTAATTTTATTGTGTTATTGCCGTTTACTTTAATGGAACTGATGTCGCCGTTTTCAGCGATTTGTTAGTACGGTTTTCAGCCACTTTAAAGATAGTAATGTTGATTAGTCTTGTTTTTTCTTTTGTATGAAACCGACCCCCCCCCCTGGGCCAAATTCTAGATACGCCACTGCGTCTATTTGGACTAATTTATCAAACGTATTAGTTGTAAATTTATGAACTCATGTAATTTATTCAAGCAGTGTAAGGCATATAAGGCTATATACAAACTCACTTTACTGTTGACTGTCACTTTACTTTACTGTTGTTGCTTATTTGCAAAGTTTGCGCAGTACGCTCTACTACTTTACAGTATGATTAAAGAGGCTCGCCAGCTGTACTAATATATTTTAATTCTCGATTTCAAAATATTTTCAAGTGTTAACTATCATTTGTCTCCCGTGATTCTTAGTTATGGGGTCTTTACGAAAACGTTTCTTCTCCAGAAAGTCCGCATGATTTATCTTGACTATTCTACTGTTATTACCCAACGCTTTTTTTTTTTAACTCGAATCAATTATTTAAAAAAGTGTTCAGTTCAGAGTCATTAAAAACGTGCAAGAAATAATTCCCACAACACACCACTACACACTCACACTCAGAGAATCACGAGATGCACAAAAATTCGCGAGGCAGCTCAAGGAGTAACCCACCTGAAAGCCAATTATCGCCAAACTGCAACTGAATATGTATTTATTTTTACAGAAATATTCAGAGATACGAAAGGAATACATTACTGAGAAGTTTTCTTTTTTTACCTTTAAAGTACGCAGGGTAGATAAAACCTTTGACGTTTTGTATTTTTCATTTGAAATAATTAACACTATAACGTTTCTAACCAACACGATCATTTATCAACTTTATAGCATATTTTTTATCCACGAATGTAATTAGCGGCTAACGATATTTACGTTTTATTACATCCATTCTAAAACTGTTTCTCGTGAAGCGATATGCTTTATGACAGAACATAAAATGCTACTTTTTTGCAAAACCGATCAATGCAATACCTTGTTAATAAGTTGAACACCTTATTATATTTTCATAAACATTTGCCATTGAAGCATAACAATAATTTCCAATCACTTATTAGAATGTAACAGCTAAAATAATTGGACATGAAACGGCTGTCTGGTTGCGCTGTGCCACATGTCATTGCGCATGCGTAGCTTTGACGCGTTGTTATCGGACCAATTATTTTGCGTTCAGAACAGCGCAATGGACGGTGTATCACATGGTTGAGTGTTATGATTGATCACCCACCTTACACCCCACATCCTGCACTGCCTTCCCTGCCCCCACTACCAACTGCGTGAACCGTTTAATGTCTAACTATTTCATCTATAAATAAACATACGTGTAAGGTGTAAGGTGTTAGCACGTTCGAGCATGCTTAGGTAGAGATGTTTCTATTTTTACTTGCGCATCTTCTATCAAATCTTGTGCTCGTTTTCAACTATCAACTATCATAACTATCGTATTCAACAATTCATGTTCAACTACCGTATTTTTGTGTAAGAATTAAGTCTACGACTTAATTTATTTTAAACAAACACCTAGTTTACGTTAAAATACACGTCAGTGATTTTAAATTCAGATCAATGCGTACTTAGTCCTACGTGTAAAGTTCAGCACAATATTTTTAAACTTTAACCAGTAATTTCAATTATTCTAAAAGTACACAACAGAATCTAACGTTGTATGTCTGTTTGTGTGGGGGCGCTTCACCTGTACCAACACTCACAAATACAAATACCCAAGTGTGTGTGGGATTTAATTTATTTGCTACACAATAACAAGTAAAATTAAAAATGAAGATAATGTTTTGGAACTGTCGATGCTGTGCAAGCCTTCTGAGCGCGAGGAAATAATTGTCCCAGTACGGAACTGACTTCACAAACGGACGCGAACGCCGCTTCAAAATTCTGCTAAATAACAGTTTCAATATAAATGTATATAAATTAGATAGATACGGTTACTGCATTTTTAGTGAATTAATAGACATTAATGTCATTTTTTGTCAAATATAGTGAAAAAAGTATTTCTTAGAGCAGTGGCGTATCTTAGAATTTGGCTTTGAGGGGGGGTTCCGGGATCGGGTCGGCTTCATACAAAAGAAAAAAATAAGTTAAGACTAATTAACATTACTATCTTTAAAGTGGCTGAAATCATTCCCATTAAAGTAAACGGTAATAACAAAATAAAAATACGTATTTTTGGAACATTGTTTACAAGATACTTAGGCCTAATGGCTGAACTGGTTTTCGTATAGGCCTATTTCATATTTAAAACGTATATGCTAATTCTGTGTAACAAACCAGTGTGAATATTTACAAAAGAGTTCCCATTAGAGTGTTTTATTAGTGAGTTCCCATTAGGGTGTTAGTCCCATTAGTGACTAACATAATACGTTAACTTTTTCGACAGTCGAGGGGTCCGGCCCCGTTTGCCCCCCCCCCAAATACGCCCCTGTCATAAGGTGCATCCATTGTATAATTACAGACATTTAGAAACAAATTAATAACTTTTAATAAACTAAATAGAGAACAATAAAATTTTATGTAGTGTGTAGAAGATAACAATAAACAACTCTTTCAGAAAAACATTTTTTATAGGGTATCTTTTATCCAAAAGTTAGACAAATTCGAAGCTTACGGTCAAACACCGAAAAAATGGTGACACCTGACACACTTTTCTCAATTGCAAACCAGTTAAAGGTTCAAACATTTGAAACTATACTGTAAAATAGAGAAATGAGCAAATATTTCAGTGTTGTATTTATTTAATTTTTAACTAAATTACTGCGAAAACCGTAACATTTTATAGTTAAGGCTCTCCATTCTTTGAACGGGGTATAGTTAGAGAGTGTAGCCAAATCAGATTTGTTGATATTTGGCTCCAAAAAAGCATTCAGTGTTGAACGAACAAAACTCAAAATAGTCGTTTTCCATGTCTGGCCTACATAAAATATAAATTTAAATATACATTATTTAAGCATTTAAATTTATTAAACTAGAAACTAGAAAAATTATACTCATAAAACGATACGCTGACCAATTATAAGCATTTAAATTGTATTAAAATATAACTTAATAATACAGGCTCTTGGAAGAAAACCAGCTTTGACAAAATATTCAGAGTCTAGCGAAAAATGAGTGCGTACAACGCGCAACAGGGGCAACACTGTTTTAATAATACATTTAAAAGGAACACAGACGGTCGTGTAAGTAATAAAATAAATTATAAAATACACGACTTGGTCGATTTAAATACGTGACGTGGGCGAACGAGAGGATCGGAATTCTGATGCAAATCGACGGAAGAGAAGCGGCAATAAGGGGGACGGTTTACAAAGCCAATTAATAACAACAGCGGCGGCATGCCGACGAAATTGTTAGCCTAATTAACTGGTATTGGGTTGGACGCTGCCACAATTTCTAGGCATAATTGGAAGAGGTCAACTGGTTACGGTAGATAGCTTTAAATGAACGCAGTTGTAACGTACCGAACATAATCCAACCCGTTCTCGGACTCCGCTCTTCTAGTCTGGCTGGTTGACATGCGGTAATTTACTGCCAACTTCGATTTTCATTATGAAAACACTTGACATGTGTCTCCAATAAATCTCACGATTATACGCCGATTATACGCGTAATTTGTAATAGATTCCCATTTAGCTGTTTATGAGAATCACAACTGGCACCTGGCACATTCCATTCAACTGGGCCTGAATTTTCTAAAATAAATTAATTTACAATATTAAGGTATAATTTTTTAATTCTTCGTATTGTTATATGCAGAACATACCACCAAACTTTAACAATTGTATCTACATTTGTTTTCGTCTAACTTTAATTAATTAGGTATATATAATCCCGCTGTACAATTTTTACACATTTTTTTTTAACCAAAGATCACAGAAGTGATTGAATTCTCATCTTTCGCTGTTGTGTCCATCCAAAGATCTTCTTCAAGTTCTCGTTCCCTCAAGATAGTCTGAATTTCTTCTATCCAGGTGATAGTTGGTCTTCCTAAACATGTTGCGGGACACTTATTGTCTCATCCTCAGCCATCATCGTTTTCGATCTAGTTGCGTATTTGTGTTATGGTTGATTGTTGCTATGGTTTCCTGTTGGTTTTTGGTATTTCAATTTGGTATTATTCTGTGTGTGGTTGAGGTGTATATACTTATTTTTTGGGTGTTTACAATGTTGAATATTTTGAATAGTATGTCTCGAGTTTTGTATTATTTGTATTTGTGAGGTATTAGTTTGTTTTGTGTTTTCCCATATGTTCATTATTGTGCCTTTTTGTGGCATGTGTTTTATCAGTGTCACGTTCGTTATGTCTGGGAATCCATGTCCTGTGTTTATTCCATGTGTGGCCAAATTGGATTTATATATTTCTGTTTTTTGTATTCATTTAAATGTTCAAAATAAAGTTTTTTTCGTTTTTTTTTTGTTTGTCATATGTAACATCTATTGCAATCTTGGCATTCAATTTTGTATATTTCATTGGTTGTTGTATTAATTAATTGTATTTTCAGATGCTTGAGCCTATTCATTTGTCAAACAAAATACTTGTCCAATCGTAACAAAATAATTGAATTACGATAATTCTGAGAAAATATGTTGGTTAACGGCAATTCGAATGAGCTCCGGACTGTGATCGTAAAAGTAGAGAGTCTAAAAGTACACTGAGAAAAGCAATTATAAATCTCGCAAACTTGATAATTTCCGCATCTGATTACAACAGACGCCTGACATCTGAAAAACGGTTAAAGTTATTAAGATTTATAAACCTGGCGAACTACCTAATGAAGTAAGTTCATTCCGCTTAATACAAATATTACAATACTATCAAAATTATTCCGGTACTTCTCTTAAAGATACTCAAGTCTATCAGTAATATCAGAAACGCATGTCTGTATCAATTCGGGTTTTAGGAACGTTCAACAATCGGCTCTGTAGTTAGTAATCAATAAAATCTGATATCAAGGCTTAATGTTTTTTTTTCTTCTTCAATCAGGGAACAGGCGAATTGCCTGTTCCGTTCCCAAAGGAAATAAACCTACTTCACCAACGTTCCCTTGGTCTTCTGTCCAACAGGATTGTATTGGCAAACTTCCTCAGGCAACCTGCCATTCGGCATCTATTCAACCGAGCATCCATCTCTTTTTGCTTGGATATGCGATACTTCGCATCGCAATGTGAACTTGGATACAAAAAATGTTCATACCTTTGCTCACATAATTCAAGAATTTGCTCAAACATTTTCAAGAATCACGCTTTCGATGCCTCTGTCCTACTCAGATGTTTCTTCACCGGAACCAAAATTGCAGAACCATACAAAACCACAGGTGCAGACAATAACTTATAAAATTTTAGTCGAGTCTACTTCCTTGTTTTCCTCGATAACGCTTGACGAATTGCCCACATGTTGGCTGAAACTTAGCCAAATTATGATCAACAGCATGATCTACATCATAAATTATGTCACAACAAGGTAACGGAAATGTGACAGCTGCTCCATATCCTTAATATCTACATAATTTTAGTTCGCACAGTAAAATTTTCTATTTTACTTAAAATTGTTGTGTTGTTTCAATTAGGCTTTTGTGTACGCCAAGGATGGCGATGTCATCATCAAACCTTATAGAAAACAACGAATCACAGTTTAGTACACGAAAACCCAAAAGTATTTATGAAATTTACAGTTAGTTATTGTTAATGTGTGTGTCATAATTAGGCAGTACTTCACGGCCCGAGACAATCATATTTCGCCATATCATATAAGGCGAAAGTTACAAATTTTTATATTGCAGGATAGAATTTCGGAATACAAGGCCAACTGGTGTAAGCATTTGTGAAGGATGCAGCAAGACCGCCTTCCCAAACTTGCCTCGAATTATAAACCCACGTGGTATCGTAGTGTGAGGCGTCCGAGGACAGGCAGTGCAGTCTAATCCGTGAGGTGGAGATGATGAGGAAGATGATGTTTTCTTCTTAAGATATGGCTTCCCATGCAAAATAATTGTTAGAAAAATGTATTAATTTGTGTAGAGATTACCCTTACTCGTGGTAAGTTAAAGTAAAGATTACTATAATCGGTCAAGAAGGGAATCTGCTTTCGGCTTATTAATAGCAAAATTAAAGCCTACAATTTAACATAATTTAAAGTTTGAAGTTACGATTTTTCTGTTTCTGGTTGTTATTTATATTTTAATTTATAAGTTGAACAATTAATGAAATTGATTTGAACGGAACTTGACCTTCGTTTACGAAATAATTCACGAAATCTTCTCGGCTGTATTTGACAGCACATGCGGTATTTGCGAAGGTTCCTTGTTCCGAACATTCCACAGAATCAAATGTTTGAAACCCTAAAGTTCTGGTCCCTTTTTCGCTATTCTCGCGATGAACACATTCGGGAGGCGCATTTTTAACAAAACATTCGGCACATTTTTCATTAGGAAATTATGGAAAACACAAAATACCATGACTATAGAATCAATGTTAAATAGTTCTAAATTAATTTCAGTGTGAAATATTCGGAACCGGGATGCCACAGTTCCAAACAGTCTACGTTTTCAACGATACGCTTCACTCGTGACGTGCGAAAATTAAATATTATCCTTTCGGGGAAGTTAAATCTGCTTGTCGAGACGGTTTCAACACATCCACTCTCAAAGGAAAGGTATCGTCGGCTACGAAAACGCACAGGAGGACTGTTAACGTATTTCTTATATTCTCTTCACCTGTGATTTTCAATTAATTAGTCTAAAGCTTTTCAAAAAAATTTGTGTTCCGTAAAACTCCACCGTCTGAACTCTTCCGTTTGTTCCGAAATCTCACATTATTAATTGGTATTCTGCCTCCACTATTGCCAACAGAACTAATCTACTCGGCCTTCATAGTTATAAAACTCTCAACCGTTTCTATTTGGAAGAATATGTTCTCTATTCATCAGTATATGTTCTCTGTTCGAACTACCTATACAGCCCGGAAAATTCCACTTTTCTTCAAAGCCTCTGTCTATATTCCTCCAATATTCGGATGTTTTCGGAAACTGAAAGCAATAATAAATCTCCTTTTTAGAGGTTAGTTAGTTTAGAATAATAATTATTATAAGTCAGCGGGTACTCGAAAAGTCAGTTTACTACTAACTGCATCCGCCTTGCGGTAAGCCTTGAGGTCGCGCGCCTTGAGGCAGGCCTCTCCGGTTTGCCGAAACGGGTGTAGGGTCCTTTACTGTCTGACGTTTCGACGCCTCGAGATGTCGTCATCGTAAAGATCGGTAACCAGTTTTTTTTGGACATATAACCATTCTCCTGTCGGTCCCATACCTGATGATGATGATGATGATGATGACCACGAGCCGCCGAAACGTCGGGACACAGATTTTAACAACAGACCACGGCTGAATACCTCCACAATCTTAACCAATAATATAATTTGTGAATGTTTGTGCTTATGTGCATGTTTATTCTTTGCGTTTAAATCTTTATGTGTTGTGTTTGTACAGAGTGAAACCGTTGTGTTCAAATCTTCGTGCGTTTTGTATGTACACATACACTTAACGTGTTTACATGTACGCGGCTGTCTACATACAGTGTAAGTTATACGAGTAAATAAACTAATAACTGATGTTTTATCGTTACTTCGAATAATAACGTTTTAAATGGTAATAATAATAATAATAATGCACAATGTGTTCCTTCGGATGTTAAAAATAAGATTTTTTAATGATCTCGGATCACTGTTGGAGCGGCCTGCGACCTTCCACAATCGTAACGGCAGAGAGGTTAAAAAGCAATTATATTTATATGGTCCGATAACAGGCGAGTTCACAACCAAATACGATACGGATTATTTATTGTTGTTTTGTGAACTTTGATACGCCGCGAAACCCTGTGTGTGTGTGTGCGTGCGTGCGTGTGTGCGTGCGTGTGTGTGTGTGTGTGTGTGTGTGTGTGTGTGCGTGTGTGCGTGTGTGTGCGGTGTGAATAATGTTCCGATTATTTCACGGAAACGAGAGGTCGCGACGGCCACTACGAGGTTTAACATTTTACCTTTTGCTTCTTTTTGCCGAGAATACGGCGGCAAAAAACTGAACTTTAGTGTGTTACACAATAATTTATTTATGTTTCAGATTTGCAACCGTTATTGATTCTTTTCTTTTGTTATTCCTTGACTGCGTGTATTACGCGCTCAGACACTGTAATGGTAAATGTGTTATATAACTTTTTTTACTTTACGCAAAGAATAATCGACACTGCCTTCCTGCTTTCAACAGTATTATTAGGTAGAATAAGTTTAACATAGAGTCAGAAGCATACGAGGAACAAATAGAAGAATAAGAAGAAAGAAAGAAAACAGTCATAAAAGGAAAAGGCAGAGAAGAAGAAGAAGAAATGAAGAAAAAGAAATGAAGAAGTATTATGAGAAGAAAGGAGGAGTAGAAGAATAAAATCAAGAGGAAGAAAAAGAAAAACAGGATGAGGAAATATTATGACAAGGAAAGAAAAGGAGTACAACAATAAAATCAAGCGGAAGTTAAGGAAGAGGAGGAAAAAGAAGAGAAAAACTCTAAGATCACATGTTATATGATCTAAATGGGATTATTTATACGTTTTATTAAGCATCCTGCATAAGCAGTTTGTGCAAACTAAGTTTTCCACTTATTTAAAAAAAAAAGTGAAAATTGTTCGCACATTGCCCACTAAAATTGTATCTTCCGACAGTTGCTCTACACCGCGAAAATTTGATCACAGCGCCTTATCCCCTGGAGCTGCAGCTGGATAGGAATTTTAAAAAAGTTAGTTACATTAGGAAGAGTTACATTTCATCAGATTGTTTGTAACGCCACAAATTCTAGTGACATGTTTTGTGCACGGTACCGATCTTCATTTACCTTTTATAGATTTCCAGTGTACGTTTGATATTATAAAAGAAAGAAAAGGCTGACTGTGACATTGAAGCACCAAAGCGATATTGGTTAGGAGTTAAAGCAATGGTTTTGAAACTCATTGTATGTAGTGACAGAGTAATTATTGACAAAAAAGGTAATGTGATTTTGATTACACTATTAGAATTACCGTCATCTAGATCTGATGTTAAACAGGGAGACGCTCTTCAGTTGTAGTTTGACCTTTACGTCTTCGAATAATGTAATATGGGGAAGGGGCATTGTCTTTGAAATGAAACAAGTAGGTCTTTATCGTCATCATGTTCAAGGATTAAACCAAGGATGGTTTGTTCCGGTCTCAAATAGGTAAAAATTACAGCTGGGCACTCCAGCGCTTCCTCAGACGTCCCACACCTGTTCGTCCCCAAGTAGGTGTTTATGCATATGATATTCTGAGAGTTTCAGGTATTAAGTACGAGGGTAGGGTGAAAAGTCCCGGGCCTGAATTAGAAAACAACGTTTTTTTCTATTAATTTGCATTTATTTCTCAACATAATGTCCATGTATCTCTGTAGGCCTACTATTTTTCCAACGATGTTCTAATAGGGTTATGCCAAATTGATAAACCGGTTTTCGAGGTCCTCATTAGTAGCCATTTACAGCATCGCTGACCTGATTGTCGTCAGAAGCGAGTATAGTGGGTGAAGAAGAAATTCGAACTAGAATTCTTTGATTTTAGCCAACTTAATAGTTGGTGAAATAGGACTTTCTATTTTTGCTAAATGTGACCGTGTTTCCCCTATTACGTCGTTTAAAAGGTGCAATAGGTTTGCATAGTACTCGTCGCTAATTGTTTTACCCTTTTTACGTTAGTGAAGATTACTCCACTTGCGTCCCAAAAAACAGTCACCAAAACGTTACCAGCGGAAGGAATTTTCTTTGCCTTCTTTGGGGTTGGTTCGCCGTTTGCAGTCCATTCTTTTGACTGTTGTTTGGTCTCAGGAATGTTGTGGTAACCTTAGTCTCATCACCGGTTATGAATCGACGCAAAAATTTGGTTGGATTGCACGTCAGGTCAACTGTTCACCGTCCCCTGCCCTAGTACATATTAAAAGCGATACATTTACAGTTTAAAAATGGAGTAGGGGAACAGGAACTTGTTGATGAACAGTGAGAAATACTGAAGACGTCGACAGCAGAAGGGAGAAGAATCACTGGTACCATGATTACATGTAAGCGTTTAAGCGGTTTCATGTGAAAAAACTGTGATAGAATCAGTAATGAAATAAGTCAATGAACATTCACACAACAAAACTTCCGTTGTACTTAAGAAACTTCTATCTCGTATCTACAAGATCCAAAAATACAAAAATCAACTTATCTTTTCTTTTGTGGATAACTCGTGACTGTTTCTTGCAGTATTTATTATAATATATACGTATAATAACAATATACGTAGGATTTATATAATGGGCCTATATACGTTTTCAAATAACAAACACTTCTGCAAGCATACTTTATTAAATTGTTATAGTTGTATTTCTGCCTGACGCACGTTTCATACAATAAATCTGTATCATCAAAGGTTTTAATATGAGTTAACGAATAATCGATTTTATTTCGATTAATTTTTTTTAACTAAATTAATTACATTAACAAATAAGTAAATTAAATTACTTTAAACGTTATAAAAATTGAAACTTTAAATTGGAATAAAATCTTCAATATCTTAATATACAATTTTTAATATCGTCCTCATGCCTCCATTATTATACTGACGTTATAAAGAGTGTACCGTTGAAGATACACGTACAGTGAGACATGTTAAATATATTAAGTGCCTCTGTGTAATTATTTATAATTAAATACAATTAAACGGGCCTTTTTATTTTTACGTTAATTGCCCCAATTGATAGTTTATGACGCGGCCCGCCGGAAGAATCCTGAGTTTAAGTGTGTCCGTCAGACGCTTTTTAGTTGGAAACCACTGTTATGAACCTATGCGAAATTTCTGTGTTTATTAGTTTACTATATTTTGATGTTTTAAATTTTGTATACTATTGCATTTTGTACGTTGTATGCCTACGCTTGTTACAATAATGGTATAAAACCGAATAGCGGTGATATTTTAATGTTTTAATTTTTAACGTTGATTTGATAAAATACCTTTAAAACGTTTGCTTGACGTGCTTTTACGCGAAGAACTTCACGATTACATTTATCAAATACATCTTTCATCGAAGGTGACTTTAATTTTGTATTTTACTGACTTTTAATTGCCTTGGGTGGGAGCGGCGGCCGACGATCCTCTTGCCCCGGTCCAAGATAAACGTAGCCACACTATTGTTGACCACAACTTTTAAACAATGGACGTCTGAAATGTCGTTTTGACTTCTACTCGAGGTTAGATCGAGTCCCCAAATAACCGTAACTGCAAAGCAACTGCGTCCGCGATGATTTCAAATTAAGCAAGACTGAGGTGTGGACGGTGGGGAATTGTTTGTGCATACTATTGCAGTCCTGCATACTTCTGACCGCGGGCAAACGATTTCTAGTGAGTACCAGTCCCAATCAAGTAAAGCTGAACAGTAAACTTTAATCAACTGTATTAAGACTAACGACATTGAGAAGATGAAACAGTACTGTTCTTAGTGCGATACTTCTTGGGTTTCCAGCAAAACTTATCTGACTCATTGAAAGTATATTAACGAGTTTTAAAGACACTGTAGTTATGCGATGAAAGTTAGAACGTGAGTTATTTTATATATCTTGTGGATCTAGCATTAAAGAAATTTAATGCTGAAGATGTGGTTTAATCTTTACCGCGTGACAACGTAATGTGCACCAGAAAGTTTATAATGTCAAGGCCGGAAGGAAAATATTGTAACGAGAGCCTAGAACGTCCTGTACCCGTCCTTCCGCTAGTGGAGCAGGTGTACCTCAGTCAAGGCCGCGCTAAAGTACGACCAGACTACTCTGGAGAACACTTGAATACGCGTTAGCCGGGGTGCAGTAAGGAGGGAAAGGTATTCTTGACCTCTGCGCGACCTACCGCAGAGCGTCTGTCATCAGACAGTTCAGTTGTGTTGAGCGATTTTCCTTAGTGCGGATCGAGTGGCGATTACACAAGTGCGGCGAAGTGTTACAGTGTTATAGTTAGTGTGGAAATTTAATAGTTGACATTATTATTGCGTGTGAACAAATTTAACTTGAATTATTGTACCAGATTGATCTTGCTGAATCACTTGTTGATTACAAATTATTAATTGTGATAATTGAACCTGGTAATTAGTGATTTCATTGGTGTCTGTATTTTGTTTTCCACTGTACCATACGACGATCAGTAGACCGTCGTGACAATATTAAAATGGTTACCTTAAGTCTCCAACCACGGGCTACAGCCTTAATCCACTGTGTTTACTGTGTACTAATTGGAGTTAACGGATCTTACTGATAGAAAGCTATGAGTTTGCTCTGTTATTTTAACAATCCACGATATTTCATTATTGCGAATTAAGTTAATTTTTTATGTCAAAAACCTATTTATTTGGAACGTGCACGAGATACAGGCTTCCGTCCGCGACACTTTCATTATTGTAACGGATTATTCTACTTTAACGTTTAGTAAATAAGTGGTTCAAGATATGAATCAACGAAATGCTAAGTTGAGTATTAACTCAAACAATTCGTCAAAACAGTACAGTTAATAATTAGTTTACTCTGTTATGAAAGTTTGCATCCATCATTTGGATAATTAACACGATGTGATTAAGAAGTTAATTTGTCCGATGACGTAAACTCTGGTAGAACAATGTTGCAATTATCTTTGTTCGCCCTACAACAGTGATCTGAATTTAGTTTAATAACATCAAACAATAACGACATCCTACTATAACAGACGATAAGATGTTCTTAGTATCGGGTTAGTACCCTTCTTTCATCACTACATAGTGATGTCTCAAACTCTTCTCGCGAGCGCTCTCAGCCTATTTGTGCAGTGGTGTCTCTTCCACCAATCAACACTAGCGTAAGTTTATATTATGTACCGACGTTAACGTAATTTACCTTTATGGTGGAAGATTCGACTTTGTAAATGAATAACCGTGATACGAGAATATACGAGTACATATATAAAAGATATAAAAGTAAAAACAAACACATTTTACATAAAAGTATATTTAGTTTATTACAATAAATAAAGTAATCTTCTTCTTCTTCTTCTTCTTCTTCTTCTTCTTCTTCTTCTTCTTCTTCTTCTTCTTCTTCTTTTCTACTTAAAATGGTTATTATTATTTCGAATCTTACGAAACATTTCATCACTACTAGTTACCAAGAAATACAAGCTACTGTTTGTCAAGAGACTTCTGGCCTCTTTTGTGTATTTCATTGGGTCGGTCGTACTTGTCTATTACGGTACTTAGACTGAGCATCCGTTCAGGCACCTTTATGTAAAATTAAACTTTCTATGACACATTTGTCGCAGTGTCGTATTACAGTGATGTGACATACACAATCCGTTGTAACGTCATAATGACATTGTATAGCGTTGTTAACACTTTTACTTAGAAATCTCTTCAAAATTCCGTTGAAAGTAATATTAATATTTACTTAATCAAAGTCCAAATAAAATTATTCGTGTCGTTCTTTGGTTCAAAACGTAACTTAGGTAACTTCTGTCTGAAGCTCGCACGGCCGGTGGCAATAAATTCAAAATTACGACAAAAAATCGGGCTGTTAGGCTGCTATTATCACGTGGTTGCTATCATCACCATCACGTCAAGTCGCTTTCACCTGATACAGGTATCGGGTATTGTTCGGCGTACATCTGCCGCTATTGTGGGTTTCACACTCTGTCGCTTCCTAGCGGCCTGAAGAAGATTCCCGACGAGGAATCGAAACGTTGCCGACGTAATAGCAACCGACCACGGCCTAACAGTCAGGTTTATTGTCGTAATTTTGAATTTCTTAAGTTAAGTAACTAGAATGCGCGCGAAATATCATTAACGCTTTTCACCTGTTGCTCCGCTGCACATTTCAATAAAGTTTAGGTATAAATAAATCGATAGGTTAGATCAGTACACTTTTTATAACGTTTAAACACTGACGTTCGGAAAGGCTTTAGAAAAACATTTTGTTAAGAGCGGAAACACTAGTTAGAAAAGTTATATTTAAAAATACGTGCCTAAAATATTCACGACCAACAATTAAAATATCGGTATGGAGACCTATACATGATTTCCATGTTCTAAGATTTATATTTAAAATCATTTTCGAATTGAAATATTTCCATAGAAACTACTTCTATCTACTTCTTTCTCCAGTCTTAGCCACAGTACTGTGGTCACTAATGTATACCACCTCACGTTAACGCACTCGATTTTCACTGATGTGGCAGTCGATGGCACTGCCGAAAAATGTTTGGTTTTGCAGAAAACATTGGACCACGGCCAAAAGCCCGGGGAGGAATTTTAACAACAAACTACTCCTTTGTTACCGATAACGTAGTACGTTATAAAAAATGATCCCCTCCCCTTCAATTATCATTTTCATTTATAGAAAATTACCCCCTCCCCATTCAAATAACCTCTTAATTTATAGATATTTCATGGACCTTTCTACAGTAGATTATTATGACATTCTTTTCAGGATACTTCATTTATCAAATTTAAGTACTTTACTCTTGTTAAAATATAAAACGTTGCAGGTAAACCACCCCTTACTCTTAACCGATCTTCACCAAAATCAATAGGTCTTGAGTCCTCTACAATTCAGATACATCTGCAAACAAATATTTGATTCTGTTTGAAGCGGCAGTTATCGTTCGTCATAGAAAAAATTTTACACAGACACACGGATATATACACAGACACTTTTCGGAAAATTACTTTTCTTCGCGTTTTGAGGTTAGTACAATCAGAATCAGCCCTTATCTCGAACCCTTATCACCGTACTTCCATTTACTTACAGAACAGGGAAGTAAAAATTCTATAGTAAACAACTTTATAGTTTTGCAGACATTACTGGTATGGGACCTGAAAGAAATAAGATTATCAGCTATTATTAACAAATCTTTTGCTAAACTTGTGTTGCTACACTGATACTCACTTACAATTCCATGAGCCCTTTCAAGCCTCTCGGCTCATGTTCAGATGGAAACAACCTGTTTAAAACAACCTGGGTTGTTTCCATCTGAAGATGAGCCGAGAGGCTTGAAAGCGCTCATGTAAGTGTAAGTGAGTATTACTGGTAGCAACACAAGTTTAGCAAAAGTTAGACTTAACCACTAAATTGTATTTATCGTTTAAGTATTAAAAAATCTATTACAAAAATCTACTCATCAACAAACAGAAGCCTATTCAGCGTTACAGCACACGATCCCAAGAAGATCAATCGTGACAGCCTGTGTACTACAATAGGAAAATCTAAATTCTACTTACATAATGAATGACACTGTGTTGTGTGTGTGTGTGTGTGTGTGTGTGTGTGTGTGTGCGCGCGCGCGCGCGTCTTTTCTTGGTGTAACATATACTAATCGCCTTAGCTAGAACAATCAATGATACGGAAGAATTACCTATCAAATTCGCAGCCCTCGCAATTTAGCGTGCGGCCGCAGGCATTTCCGTGTTACAGAAAATTAAGTGGACAAACATGGAAAGTGAACAAGTGACTAAAAAAAAAGAATTAAGCTCTTTAAAATGTTACCTCCATTTTTTGAATCGTCGTATCGTCTTTTACGCGTGGTCTCGAACGCTTCACCTGACTTTCAGCGTCCTTCTGTTTTCATTGACAAGCTTGACCCCTGTGACCTCAGTCAGCTTTACGACTTTGTTTCAAAGAAAAGTACTGAACTACTCATTATGTAAATGCGTGTATTCATGTGTCTGTCTGACAACATTTGCTCGCGTCGTTTTTCAGAACGATGTAAGCTGTTACAAGAAACAAGTCGAGTTTCTGTCATCGATATGTAATTACGCCTTATGAAAAAGATGGTGTTTCACCCGTTGTTAACGAACGTGTAACAGGAAAACTTGGCAGGTACCTCTATAAGTAAACTATTTTTATTTTTTGTCACCATAGGTTGTCTAAGACCTTGTTGTTTTAATTTTAAAATAACAAAATTAAAACACTTCCGTTTTTAACTTATTTCCAACGAGTCTTTTTTATTACTGTCATTTATGATAAGAAAGCTATTTGCCAGTGGAATTCTTTGGGTTTTAACACAAGTTAATGAAGGATTTTCTACTTCCCTTCCACACAGTCATCAAAATGTCATCACCGTCGTCGTCGGTGTCGTCATGTCATGGTATGCTCTTTTGAGGTCATGTTTAAAAGGAATAAATCCCAAATGTTTAGTACCAAGCCACGTGTTGTTCAATCAAATATATTGCAACTTACCGTCTGCGGCTTTTAAAAACAACCTTCGCGCTCGCTTTAAACATTTAAGTATTCATATTGTTTTAAGTTATTTGTTTCATGTTGGATTTTAATATTTTAATTAATTGACAAATGTATCAACTTTAAATGATACACGATTATTTTAAGTTCTGATGATGGGACAAGTGTCCCGAAACATGTCAACTTTGTGAAGACGTTGTTTCTAAAAGCCGCAGACGATAAGTTGCAATATATTTGATCTTTTGAGGTCTTTTGTCTTCAGTAGACAAACGGGGGCGATAAGTCACTTCAACCCACTCTTCCCTTCACAACCATTTTATGCATAATGTTTTTCATACTCACTATCTTTTTCTCTTTCTATCGTCCTGTCTTTCACTCTCCCATTCCCCTGTGTCGTTCTCATATTATCAAAACACCAAATACTTGATTTTCCCATCACATCCGTGGCTTTCCTTTGCGAATCGCGTCTCTTTCTCTGTACATTCCTTTTTGCTGTTTTCCTAAAATTATTGTTCTTATCTGCGTAGAAATCCGAATCGTTTTAGTCTCTGTACCTTAAGATTTGTATACCTCACAGAATCTTTGCTATTTATATGAATAGTAAAATAGTTTTACCTTTTTCTTGTCCGTCTGGTGGTCTTTATCCTTTATGTAAATCTACGCGTTTCGGAACATATGTCCCATCATCAGGAATTGATGAAGTTCCTCATTTATTAAGTTCCTTATTTATTTCTTGGTGAAGTTCGTCAATTATTAAAATATTAAAAACAACTTTATATACAATTTTACACACATCACAATAAATATAAATATAAACACACAAAAATATACATAAAAACCCCCAAACGTGAGAACACACACGATATCATTGGTGCGCACCACGAAATACTATAGTTCTGAGCAGTCGACTATAGTATTTCGTGGTGCGCACCAACGATATCGCGTGTGTCCTCACGTTTGGGGGTTTTTATGTATATTTTTGTGTGTTTATATTTATATTTATTGTGATGTGTGTAAAATTCTATATAAAGTTGTTTTTAATATTTTAATAATTGACGAACTTCAGCAAGGGATATTCCTGATGATGGGACCTATGTCCCGAAACGCGTAGATTTACATAAAGGATAAAGGCCACCAGCCGGACAAGAAAAAGGTAAAACTATTTTACTATTTATATACATGTAAGTGGCCTGGATACCAAAAAGCATGGATCTAAAACTTTGCTATTTGCTTTTTCTTCATGTTTCTGGAAGCCTTCTGTACGTTCCTTGTCCATTAGTCGTATAGCTCACTTACTACTCCTGTCTCAGAGATTCTTACCTTCTGTCCAATCGCAGTTGTCTTCATTGTAGGTATCACCGCAATGAGGGGATGAATTACTTTTTTATGAAGTCTCATTTTTTTTACTCCTATTAGATTTCTTGCACCTTATCAAGTTTTTGTGTCTGAAATACGTATTTTACCCGGCTTTCATTCTCTATACAGTCGCAAAGTATCCCACTGTTTGATTGTTAATCACTGTCCTCAAACATTAGAAAATTGAATATCTCTTGAAATTTTTAATTCCCAAATTCCACCATTCTCTCTCATTTTCTTTTTCGTTCCCACTCTCCTCCATTTTTCGTATTTTCCCCCATTTCCTCTCAATACCTCTTCTCACCTTAACTTCTCTTCTCATATTCCTTACTGTTTCTTCCATATTTTCTTCACCTTCGTACATCTAATTTTACACCTTCACATTGACGGACGTATCTAATGTATCCAAAAACCTGCTACAATAGGTATTCACCTGGAAGACTTCGCACGAGCATATATATATCGATTGACTTGCACAACAACAGTTGCGACTGAGATGACGATCAAATAATTCGTGAGTTAGGGAGGACAGAGAGCGGGTTGACTTTCGAAATCGGAACCCAGCATCTTCGGCACCAAGGAAGTGAACAAATTATTTCCATTATAATTTTTATAAAAGCATTTTTCAAAGGCGTTTCAGAAATTTTAAAGACATCCATAAATGAAAAAGTTTATATTCGTGTGAACATTATATTAAATGTTACAGTTTTAATATAATTCATATTACTCTACGTAAATCTGGTAACAGCTTAGGCCTATGCATAAATTGGCCCAAGAATATTTTAGTAAAGAAGAGTGTATTAGTAAAGATGGATATTTTTCAATCAGTGGACCACATCTTGTGGATACGGATTTGGCAATCCCGATATGTTCTAACTGGATTCTTACTTTATTTCAACTTGTCTTGCGTGAGAGCTCTTCCTTTAATCTTTTCTGTCTAGTCTCTCTTGACTTTTCTGACCCTGACGCTATTAGAGCATTCGAGGGCTAGTGTGTCTTCCCTTTTTTCATTCTAATTTCTTAATTTTGTGTGGCTTAGGATCTTAGAGTGGTCACTGATACCGATAGGTGAGCACTGGAAATACTAAGAAACGTTCAGTATCAGAATAACAGATACAAAGCCACCAAATCGTATCTCAGAAAGTTAAGGGTGAGGGCGAATCTCCTCCGCACCAAAACAGGGGCATTTCGGCTAACGTATGGTAACCCTGACAGAAGAGCTTTGGTCCTCCTGGTAGGGGGTTGTGCAACAGGCCAGTAACCTGTTCATGTAAAAACTTTATAATACTTGTATTAGAGGCAGGACGATGTAAATTGAACTCGATGCGCAGTAGATCACCT
Source organism: Magicicada septendecula (assembly GCA_034769895.1). Lineage (NCBI taxonomy): Eukaryota > Metazoa > Arthropoda > Insecta > Hemiptera > Cicadidae > Magicicada > Magicicada septendecula. Next base: position 101,207,046 of record CM068374.1, on the reverse strand, counting down.
CGTTGCGAGGCTAACAACGTTTTCAGTCATTTCTCACATGCGCACAACAGTCTTGTACAGTGTTTCATAGTGTGAACGTCGGCTGCAACAAGAGTGGTGAGAGCAATGGAAGCACGTGTGTGACAGAGAGAGAGGTAGTACATGAGTGACACGGTGTACTGTTAGCGCGTTGTGGCACTAGGACCCTGGGAAAGGATAAGGATTATTTCACCTTACAGAAGACAATGGTGGGATCATCTGCAAAGGATGACAGAGGATCGATTGCCGAAACCGGCACTGAACTATAAAGCCATTGGTAGAAGTCACGTGGGTCGAGCGAGGATGAGATGGATGCCGAAACAGGTTTATATAACCTAATCCTTGAAGAGAAGAAGAAGAAGAATATTTTTGTTAAATTTTTAAATCAAGTTTTGTAAATGGAAATTTGAATTTTGATAATTAACACACATTTGAAGAATGATATCTTTTAAAATTCGAAATCGAGGCATAAGAGAACTTCATCTCTTTAAAGTTTATGAAGAGAGCAATACGAGAATAATAAATAAAGAGCAATACGTAAATAAACTTACGTGCACAAAGAATTACCTTACCAATAAAATTATTATTCTTCGTATTGTTTAAATTAGCAGCCATCCTTACTATTTCTTTTATGAATTTGCTAACTGCTATAATTTTTATTGTTCGACTAAGCTTTTCGTCATCACTGACATCATCAGGTCTTAAACAACAGGTTTAAGAAATCATCAGGTTGTTTAAGACCTGATGATGTCAGTGATGACGAAAAGCTTAGTCGAACAATAAAAATTATAGCAGTTAGCAAATTCATAAAAGAAATAATAAAATTATTTATCACGCGTCCAAAACTTTGTAGCCTGCTGTATCGCGATATGTAATGTGTGTGTGCCCATATACAGTTGTGTGTGTATGTATGTGTGTAAGAAGTGTCATAAATCGTTGTAAGAACGCTATTATTAATCTGTAGTGTCGGAGTAATACACGTCGGCGATTATACAAAGCAGACGATCGATAATTCCGATCGTTTAGAAACAAAGTTGTGAAACGTAACGTTACAGATACGCTGGATGGTAGCCGATCACGTACAACAGAGGAAACGTAAAATTATCGGCGGGTAAATTATTGCTACACATGCAGCCGACAAATGATACAGCAGTGCCTGTCTAATAATAACCGGAGTCGTATTCCTATCGGTTATGCAAAACGCAAGACAAGAATTATAGCCGAAGTCATGGCAAGGCACAGATGACTATAATTGGAATATTTAGCCGAGGAAATAGACATCATAATTTCCAGTCGACTTCCGCTGAGGTGTCAGGCACGCGAAACCGCCGGAGTTCAACTCCTCGCATCGCATTCCTCTTTGCAACATAACACTCGACTGCTGTGACTCTACACCTAGCTTACCACTAGTAGATTTTCAGCAAACTTCTCAGTCACACAACATGGTAAAAATATGAAACTGATTTTAAAATGAACATATGTTATTATTTTGTTTTCCCCTACTTCAAAAATGGGAAGGTTCAATATTCGTCCCTATAATTTTTTATGTATGTTCAGCGATTACTCGAGAACGGCTGGACCGATTTTAATAAATCTTTTTTTATTTGAAATGTTCCTGCGGTGGTCCCATAGTATTTAAAATTAGTATTGGACCAGTAGGCCTACTGAGCCAGTAGCAACAGAATACAGTATTTTATATTTACACTTGTGCTTTGAAAACTCAACAATAGACTGGAATTAGTGCGTTACTGTGGTTATGTTTGTATCATCAGCTTTTGTTATTCTCAGGTTACAACGTAAAACTGTATGGAGTTCTTCAATACTCACAAAATGCATACAGCACGATACACCTCTGGATGTTGTTCTATGACTCTTTGGCCTTCTATCATTTGAATCAAGGAACCAAAAGCATTTGATATCTCTCTGTTCTGTAGGCTACATGCCATAGCTACTGAAAATGAATTAGTAGTAAGAACCAATACTTGTGATTTTCGAAAAAAGCGACCAACCACATTTCATCATCATCACTACTCCACGGATTAGGTCTGAGACCTGTTCCGGAACCCAGATCTGTTCTCTTCTGTCTACCGACATCTCTCTTCCCAGTAGGGTGATAACCCAAGGCAGCCACGGGTAGACGGATATAAGGCATGCGGCTCAAGTGTTCACACCATCTTCTTCTGTGGACTTCAATCTTTTGGTGCAACGATACAATGTATAATTTGCGTCTAATATCCTCGTTTCTTTTCCGATCCAGGAGAGAATAACCTTGCGTCCCTTTTAAAAATTTCATTTCAGCTGTCTTAATCCTCTGTAAATTCTGTAAATCTCTTTTACCAAGGGTCCATGTCTCACTAGTATACAGGAATGTGGGAACAGCCACCGTTTTGTAAAATTTCATTCGGGTATGTTTTATTTTTTAGGTACATATGAATCGTTCCACAGATGCGTATAAATTTCGTTAGCTTACTATCCCAATCAATATAGGTTTCATATGAAATATCACAACTCAGGTAATTAAAATAACTAGCCTGGTCCAAAATCTGATTATTCAGGACTATCTTAGTTCTTATATCATACCTGCCCTTAAATGCCATCGTTTTAGATTTTGTAGCAGAGTTGTGTAGCCCATAGTCTTGTGTGGTGCTATTGAACGTAAATATCGCCCTTGTAACTGGTCTTCTGTTTTCTGTATCATACCTTGTCATTTGGATAAAGCAGTGAATTCACATGAATATTTCTCTGAAGTGTTATTCCTGAGTCAACTTTAACTGTCCATCGCCGAAATACGTCATCCATGTAGATATTAAAAAGTCCATCTTTCAAATTTCTAAAAACCTTCGTTACTCTGATCGTTACCAATATGGCCATCAATACATATATCAAAACGAACAATCAAATTAATCCAAGGAATAACTGAATTGGAAAAGAAACTTCAAAAAGTGTACTGGTATACAGTTACATGAAAGCTTGTTTTCAACCATGTAGCGTAAGATGCTAACTACATAAATTCATAATAAATGTTACGGTTCAGAGTTTATTTACGAAATTTCATAATTTCCATACTCCATAGCATGGAATGTAAAAATTATTTTTCACGTTTTAGACCCTTTTATAATAACTTTATTGAAGGGACTAAAACGTGAAAAATAATTTCAGATGTGTTAAAATACTTTTCTCCTTTTTGAAGTTTGTTTTAAGTTTTTGAAAAATGTTTACTTCCATGTTCCGTAAGGAAATGGAAGTATGGTGATGGTGAAAAAATCGTATTCGAGATAAGGGCTGAGTCTGATTGTACTACCCTCAAAAGGTGAAGAAAAGTCATTTTCCGTAAAGTCTGTGCGTGTAGAATTTTGTCTGTGGAGAACGATAACTGCCGCAAATTCAAACAGAATCAAACAATCAAACTTTTTTACATGTGTGTCTGAGTTGTAGAGGACTCAAGGCCTATTGATTTTGGTGAAGATCTGTTAAGGAAGAGGGATAGTCTACCTGCAACGTTTTACGTTTTAACCAGAGTAAAGTAGTTCATTTTTATAAATAAAATATCCTGAAAAGAATGTCATAATAATCCACTTTAGAAAGATAGATGAAATATCTACAAATGAAAAGGGTAGTTAAAAGGGGAGGGGATAATTTTTTCACCTTTGATAATGATTTAATGTGTTTGACGAAATTAAATAAAAACGTATTTAATCTTTTTCAAACAATGGTGATTGTTAAAAATAAAATAATTATGTTGCCAGGCAATAAAATTATAATTTTTTTATTTTAATTTAAATCATCTATGCGTAAAGATCCGCAACCACGGCCCAGCAAGCCACAAAATAATTTGTCGCCACATAATTATATAAATATGTAATTAATGCGAGATTATCTGCGTAGTTCAGTTTCTTTATAAGAATAAAGTACCTAATTTTTTTGTAGATAAAGTGAATAAATTACATAAATTAAAGTGAATAAATTCGTAAATAACATTATATTAAACGACTACCCCATAATAACAAAAATATCTATAAATAGTGAAAATAGTTTGAGGTTGGGGATATTTTTTTAGAAATTATAGAACTGAATTCCAGTAAATGATTTTAAATATAAATCTTAGAACATGGAAGTCATGTATGGTTCTCCATACCGATGTTTTATTTTTCTTGTACATCGGGAGTTCAAGTTACAGTAAAACAGCATGATTTTAATACCAATTGGATATTTGTAATTCGGTAATAATGTGGTTAAAATTATAACGTTACTTATGTTGAAATGCATTGAAGAACGTTTCAATAATGTAATAATTCAATTAATTTTATAAAAGTTACAAAAGACATTAAAGTTGATAAAAGTTTATGCTTCTGTAAAGTATTATAGACTTGAATTTCAAATTCACGTTTAAAAATTAAAACACACACATAGCCCACGTGAAGCCTGTAGTAAACGCTGTTTCATCTCGTTTTATTCCAGTATTACGTGTGTCATCATAAAATATTTTTCGTCAAATTACAAATCGATACAAAAGGAACATAAATTTAATTAAGAAAGTTGTTTTAGTGGTTGTACAGTTAGTGGTTTTACAGTGGTGAGCAAAAGAAATATAATTTTATGAGCTTCTGAATGTTTTAAATTTAAATGTATCTTAAATAAACTAGAGCACATAAGGAGATAAACTCTGCAACGGTTCTTCGGATGCCCCACACCTCTCCGCCCTTTCGGCTTATAATTCAATATTTGTCTGGGGATGCGGCAGTCATCCGTCCGGTTAAGATGTTGCAACCATTTTAACCGATACTGGCCAATCCTATCGAGTATACCCATAATATTTTGTTCCTGCGGTTTATCTGCAATTATTCTGCAATAATACCGTGACAGTGTACGGTAGCCTTTTACCTAACATTATATCCAATGTGTTCTCTAAATTCAATATAAAAGTCGCGTTTAAAACAAATAATAATATATCTAATTTGTTACGCATAAAACAACCATTCCCGTTAGAAGAGAAAACAGGTGTTTACAGGATGTCATGTGATGATTGTGATTGTTTCTATCTGGGTCAAACTGGCAGATCTTTCTTGAAAAGATACAAAGAACATCTACCAAGGAATGATTTAGACAAGACCAAATCTAATTATGCGCGCCATCTAATGATGCATAACCATAATTACACAGATTTCAATACTAATTTCAAAGCAATCCATGTATGCGGTAAGGGTAGGTTAATGGACGCTCTCGAGGAGTTTGAGATTTATAAATCATTTAAAGACAAGAATATCAACAATAACAGTATACTAAACGAACAATTAAGGTTTCAATCTCACTCACTATATGATACAGCCCTAAATATAATCGCGCATGACGGTAATGACTGGTGATAAGGATTGACTTAGTTCAACTAGTGGCTCGGCAACTACACGCGCGGTCGGACCGGTCCAACGAAGCCGAAGTTACATCGTGTTATGTGTGTGTCATATTGTAATTTAGTAAATATGTGCAAATGTGTTTTTGTGTGTTTTATGTGAATTTTAACTTTTGACGAGGATTTACTGAAGATGTGACACATGTCACGAAACGCGTCTATATAAAAAACGCTAGAACGAAGTCACTGACGGATAAAAAGGTAATTAAATTATTGTGAAAATGTGACTTGGATACTATATAAAAACAAAATAAAATATTCTGCAATGTTGAAGAGTACACTCTGCCTCCCACATGCCTGAGAAATCCCATTCGGCCGCTAGAGTATGACTGGCCTGGGATTCCGTTAGAGTCTACTTCTCAAGACCCATAGAGAAATGTGTGACGAGGGCCATCACCTTGTAGAACTTCAGGATTGTAGAGTTCTCCTCATGGTCCCGCACGTGTGGTTAAATTTATGCAGGTTATTCATCACGTCAAGAAATGTTGCTTTAAAAAATAACTTTTATTCAGAAAATTTTTATGACATTGATGTTAAGTTAGTATATAGTTCAGACGAGCTGTGGGACAATCGCCCGTATTTTCAGAAACAAGTTGCGCCGAGATACAAAATTAAAGTTTTACAAAGTTATGGCAGTCCCTGTACTCTCCTATGGGTCTGAATTATGGACAATAATCAAGAAACAAGACAGTAAAATTCACACCTCGGAAATGCCGTTCTTAAGAGGGGTTGAAAGGTGTTCTAAACTTGACCGTGTAAAGAATGAGGCCAAAAGAGAAGAGTTAAAAGTTGTTAACTGGAATGAAAAATTAAAAGATTACAATCAACGGTGGAAAGAACACTTAGAAATATTATCAGATTCCAAACAAATCTGGAAATACAAACCTATAGGACACAGGTGTGTGGGTAGATCCAGGAAGAGACGGATGGAGGATCTTTGAAGGCGAAACAGGCAGCACCTTGCCTATGCCCTGTTGTGAAGATGAAGATGATGATGATGATGATGATGATGATGATGATGATGATGATGATGATGATGATGATGATGATGATGATGATGATTAAAATTAACTCCCAGGCGGTTTGGGTCGTAGTCCTAAGTTTCGGACAAAACCAGACGTTTATGCAGTGCCGCTGACTACCATCTTCAGTGAAAACGAGTCAACGCTAACGTGGGTACTGTGGTCCTAATGTTTAACTTTGGACCACGACCAAACAGCCCGGGAATTAATTTTAATCAAAATGGCACGCGCCGTGTAAGCCTTCGTACAACTTTATGATGATGACTTTTCTTCAGAACGAACAATACGACAGGTAAATTAAGAACAACGAATGCAAACAATATCTTGAAATTCCATTGGAATTGCAGTCACGTCTATTACACTTGACGCAGAGCATCGGTCACATAAAGAAAGCTTAAGTGTTTCATGTTACTTACTTACGTTTCTTTCCTAAGTATAGCTAATAAATAATTTTAAAATAAAAAACAAATTTCTGGTTTATTGTAAGCAATTAATAACAAGTCCGACCGCCGTAATTATTATAAGTAATTTTGCGTGCCGCCCGTGACAAATAGGCCTACTTGTAAGACTGATACGGCTCAGTCAAAGAACGTAGATGTTGACAGTCATACTGTAGATGGAAACAGCAAAGTGATAGTAATTTGTCTCTTTTTGGAACGAACCAGTTGGCAAGATTGAATGGTGTTTTTCTCACACACATAGGCCTACAGTCCGTTCTGCCGAGTATGTGAGCCGCCTGTCTTGATCTTTCCTAATTTGTCCGTTAATAACCGTGTTCTAAATCAGCCTCGTTACAGTCAAGATTCGACTTAAACACTCAGTTCGAACTTAACGCACTTCGTTCAGACCTTCTATTGCATTCGTTTTGTTTCGGCAGAATTCGCGAGTTCCACGTTTTTGTTTCTTGTTTTTGTACAAACGTATTCATTGCTTATGTTTTAGTATCTCCACTCTTGTAAGCGCCATTTTTAATCGAACATGGACTAGCGCTCACTGTATGTACACGTAATGGACGTGATCACACGTTCTCGCAATGGCGTATGAGAGTACACGGTAACGCCCGGTACAAACGCTAAGCCGAGAGCAATTACCAGACAGGTTACATTTCTCTCGTTTATCATCATGTTGCCTGTGAACGTTTATCATCTATTATAATGTCTACCTCATAATATTAATATTTGTCAACTGAATACCTTATTATGTTTTTTTTAAACATGTTATAATACGTGAGGATATTTATCTGCCTACCCTTAATTTTACTTTGAAAGTTTGCTTTCAATATTTTTAGTCTCGTTTTTCAGCTGACATTGAGTGGTGTTTTTCCTCTGGCAGAGATCTAGGAAACAGGTTTTACCTCAGCAGAGATATAGTCAATCAAAGTTTTGTAATTTTGAAATGTATGGCTAAATGTTTTTAAATGTTGAAGTCAAGGAATTGATAAACAATGCAGACTCGGAGCAGAGGTTCTAAAGATGATGAATCCTTCGACTTTGTGCTCTTTTATAAAAAATAAAAGATCGAATAGTGGCGCAGTTGATATTTATCAATAAAATGTTAACTAGAAACAGTTAGATGAAAGTTTAACGGTAGTTTATGTTAATCTAAATTGTCCATTAATCATAGTGTTGGATCCAATTTCGTAAAGTACTCTAGAATTGTTGTACATTAAAGAATCTTCTTCTTCTTCTTCTTCTTCTTCTTCTTCTTCTTCTTCTTCTTCTTCTTCTTCTTCTTCTTCTTCTTCTTCTTCTTCTTCTTCTTCTTCTTCTTCTTCTTCTTCCTGAGAAAGTAGGCGAATCGCCTGGTACAGTCAAGGAAATACATCCACTTCACTGACACTTCCTCGGTCTTCCTATTCTTCTTTGTCCAATAAGCTAGAATTGCCAAACTTCCTTTGGCAACCTGCCATCCGGCATGCTATTCAGACGAGCAAGCGATCTACTGTATTCTTTGTTTTCCGCAAAACGATCTTGAATATTAATAATTTTCAGCGCTTTTCCTTCATTGTAAAGTATATCTCTTCATGTGGAGGCCTTAACATACAGCAAGAATCTCATTTCTGATGCGTGTATTCTACTAAGAAGTTTCTTCACCGTAACCGAAGTTTCAGGACCGTATAACAACACCGACACAGCCATTTGTTTACAAAATTTTAGTTGTGTTCCTTTCCTTGTTTTCCTTGACAATACGTGACGTATCATTTTCCATATATTAACCGAAACTTGACCAACGTATGATCAGCAATCATTATCTAAGTCATAAGTGATGTCACTACCCAAATACCGGAAACATAACACATAGTCTGTACTCTTATTTACTAACATAATTTTAATTCGCAAGGGATGTTTTCCCACAAAAGCCATTTTGTTTCAAGCACAGATATGTTCGTGTCGTAATTCTAACAAAGTTGGTTAACTGAAACGTCGATATGTCAGTCTCTAGAGCTCTCGTTTATTCTTTGGATGATTATCTGACCATCCACAAACAACATTGTATTCAAGTATGTTAACAATATGTATTCATTGTAATATAACAACATTGTTATATTACTTATTTATTTCTGGGTTCACAACATTATTTATTTTTTTTTTTAAATTTCCTCACAGTAACCACCTTAGAGTGACAAAATACAAACAGGAGTTAAAATAACAACTTAGAGCGTTGGTAAATTATCCTATGTTTGTGGATGCGAATAAGCACTACTATTTGTAAATCATCAGGCAGCCCTTGCTCTCTTAGAAAAGTCACTCCAAGAAGCCGTTCATCTGCTCACCAACATAGACGAGGAATACAATTGTGAGGTATCCACCAACAAAACAACAGTGATGTCACTTAAATGAAACTGGCCGATTTGAGCAACAATGGTATCAAAAGAAGAGGTCTAGAATAAAAAAGTACTTTTACTTACTTGCAGTACAAATTTACAGAAACAACCGTGATATGAAAGTCATAAATTTCACTAGAATGTGTGATATGATTTGAAGATGTTGTAGAAAAAGGCTTTAAATAAAATTTTACAAAATCATGGCACTCTTATGTGACAGCGAAGCTTGGGTTATATAAATAGATGACAAAAAAATACAGTCAGCAGAGATAACATTTCTCAGAGCTGTACCCGAGAAGGTGTACCTGACTAATATTAATAGGCCTATCCGAAATGAAAATATGAGGAATGAACTCGGAATATTTGCTGTAGGCGAGATTTACCAGCACCGCCTAGCATGGATGGAATATGTGCATCGAATAGAGAATAACACAATACAAAAAATCGGTATGGAGAACCATACATGGCTTCCATGTTGTAATTAATTAAAAATTATTTTTAATAGTGTATATGCACACAGAACGAAACCAAAAATATCAGCATGCTTTTGGTAAAAACCCTGAGAAAGATAATCAAAATACTAATGGTACCTAGTTGTTAATATTTTTAAAATAAAGAATTAATTTATCTTTTATTTAAACAACGCGAAAGAAAGCGAATACCGCCCAGCGTTTGTTATCTGTGAATTTCTGGAAACGAAAAATTATTTTGTTTACGTATCCGTGGTTACATAGCATGGAACTATATATCAATTGTTAATATTTTATTGAAATTTTTAAGTTTTCGGTCGAAAAAATTTATTATATCGATACAAAAAATTACCACCTCTCCCTTTAACTACCCTTTTGTTTATAGATATTTCTTCAACGTTTCTAGTGGATTATTGTGACCTTCTTTTCAGGATACTTTATTTATCAAAATTAAGTACTTTACTCCTGTTAAAACGTAAAACGTTGCAGATAAACTACCTCTTCTCCTTCACCGAGCTTCACCAAAATCAGTAGGCCTTGAGTCCTCTACAACTCGGGTGCATATGCAAAACATAATTTTATTCTGTTTGAATTTGCGGGAGTTATCGTTAACCGTAGAAAAAATTCTACTCACACACACACACACACACACACACACACACACACACACACACACACACACACACACACACACACACACACACATTTCAGAAAATTATTTTTCTTCATGTTTTGAAGGTAGTACAATCAGAATATGCCGTTATCTCAAACACGATTTTTTTCGCGATCACCATACTTCCATTTCCTTACGGAACATGGAAGTAAAATATCGATATGGAGAACCATTCATAACTTCCATGTTCTAAGATTTATATTTAAAATCATTTTTGAAATGAAATATTTCCATAGAAATTACTTATTTCTAATTCTTCCTTCAGCCTTAACCACAGTACTGTGGTCACTAACGTGTGTGGTCACACGTTATCGCACACGATTTTCACTGATGATGGCAGTCGACGGCACGACGAAACGTCTGGTTTTGCAGAAAACATTGGACTACTGCGAATAGCCCGGGAAGGAATTTTAACAACAAACTACTACTTTGTTGCCGATAACGTAGTACACATATAAAAATTATCCCCTCCCCCTTCAACTATAATTTTCATTTATAGAAAATTACCCCCACCCCGTTCAACTAGCCTCTTCATTTATAGATATTTTATCTACGTTTCTACGTGGATTATTAAGATCTTCTTATCAGGATACTTTATTTATCAAAATTAAGTACTTTACTCTTGTTACAACAAAAAATGTTTCAGGTAAACTGCCCTTTCCCCGTAACCGATCTTCACCAAAATCAATAAGCCTTGAGTCTTCTACAACTCAGGCACATATGTAAAAAATTATTTGATTCTGTTTGAATTTACGGCAGTTATCATTCGTCATAAAAATAAAATTACCCTTTAAAAACATAAAATGTTGCAGGTAAACTACCCTTTACTCTTAACCGATCGTCACCAAAATCAACATACCTTGGGTACTCTATAATTTAGGGCTGTATGCAAAAAAGTGTTTGATTCTGTTTGCATTTAAGGCAGTTATCGTTCGTCATAGAAAAAATTACCCTTGATAAAAAAACGTTGCTGGTAAACTACCCCTTCCTCTTAACTGATCTTCACCAAAAACAATAGATCTTGAGAACTCTACAATTCAGGGCTGTATGCAAAAAATTATTTGATTCTGTTTGAATTTGCGGGTCTTATCGTTTGCCATAGAAAAAAATCTACAGACACATAGGCACTCAGATAGACACACACACACACACACACACACACACACACACTTTTCGAAAAATTACTTTTTTTCATGTTTTGATGGTAGTATCAGAATCAGAATCTGCAATTATCTCGATCACGATTTTTTTTGCCATCACCATACTTCCATTTCCTTATGGAACATGGAAGTAAAATGGATTTCCATTACAACCCAAATGGAAAAGGGCGTCAAATAAAAGGTGGATCGTGGAGTAGGAACAATCCAAAGGCGTAATCCGTGTTAACGGTGACAGACTGGATATAGACTGCAGGTTGTGGACGAAGTTCAAACATTCAGACGACTGGACCCTAGTCCAGTAAATAAGAAATCCTAGTCTTTTCGAAATCCTTTAACTGTTAAAAAGGATCAGACAAATAAATGAATTCAAAAACAAGGAAATGTTCATCCATCGTGAGAAAAGATTTAAGAAGCTTAACATTTTAAACAGAGGTAATACGACTAAGAAGCGCATAATTTAGTTTAAAGTAAATTGTATTTCTGTGTTGTTGCTCTGTAACACCATTCATTACAATTTTGTATACGAATTATTTGAACTATTATTGTTTTTTTACGTTGTTAATTTCCTTGAGTTGTCCAAGGTATATCCTTTATTTTTGTGTACTGTCGTGAACAAGAAATAGCACAATTTTACATGGGTAACACAGTTATTATTTTACATAACAAGCAACAGACGTAAGATCTAAATATCTCATATCTAAATAGGCCTGCTAAATAGGCATGATTCCATTAGTAGGTAGAACATTAGAACATTATAACAAACAACTCATTTTAAATATTTGATTGCAATATCTTCTTCCTTATAGCAAACGAATATAGTCGTGGATCAAAATTGTTACCCTGTAATAATATACGTGGAACTCTCAGCAGGGGGGTTTATCGACAGCGCCGGGGACAGTCTTCTTTTTCAGTACTATACTGAAATACATCTCGAAAGTACTCCAAAGTACTATGCAGAAGTATCTTCAGTACTTCTTCAATACTTCTCCAAAGTCTCCTATCCATTGCCATCTCAGTGTAACCCCTCACATCCGTTCTTGTGAGATCTTCTACCACATCAACCGACAATATTATCCTAGGTCGGCCGCTCTTTCTGGTTTTATAGACTTGCGCCATCAGTATTTTCTTTCGCATACGCTGATCATCCATCCGCTCTAGATGTCCTAGCTGTTGTGATTCGTTGAGCCTTTATGAATCTTACAATGTCCACATAAGTTACCTCGAGCGCAGTCGATATGGTTGTGTACATTGAAGTGGGAATCATTTGTGTAAGGCATCATTCCGGGAGCAATCTATAGATTTTCCTTGTTCGAATAATAAAACTAGCAGTACCTACGCTTATTTGTGCGACCGAACAGAGTTTGGGCTATAATAAAATTTCAAGAACGAAGAATCCAAGCAGAAGAAATGAGACATTCCTAAGAGAGTTAAATATGGAATCAGACATCGTAAGAAATAAAAGAAAATATGAACAGATTCAAATATTCAGTCTGAATGGATTTATTAAATCGAACCTTTTGAAATGGAATGTACACCTTGAGTTGATGCAGCAATCTGGGATACATTAAAGGCAAGAAGACGTGGAAGGAATGAGAAGGAAGGTGAAATACAAGAACAAATAGAGAGGGAAGGAAGAGAGGCAGAGGAAAAACTGAGAACTATAACATGAAAAGCCCTAATACACAAACGATTACGATGATGATGTTGGTGATGTTGATGTTGATGTGACAATAATATTATCTTCTTACCTTACTTTATCCACAAGAATGAATCATAAAGTGCCTCTTCTCTAAGCTTGAGTTCAGCTGAGAATCATAACGTCCACTCTTACTATTACTAACGTACTCTCTCTTGTCGCTCGTCGGAAGCGAGAACTCTGAATCCCCCTCCCCATAAAAGACATGCGTTCCTCGCTTCTCTGGCTATCTCCAGTTCTGAGTAACGGGACAATATCTTTTGAGTAGCTCCACAAATCGGCTTATCAGAAATTGCCATAACAGCTTTATAATACCGCTGGAAAAGTGCATAGAGCTAAATAGAGATTTTGTTGAGAAATAAATGCAAATTTATCCGAAAAATTGTTTTTTTATTCAGGCCCAGCAGTTTTTACCCTACCCTCGTAAAAAAAACGTGGTGATCGGTGTTGAAATTAAAATGAGGTGCGCATCCGTTAGTCGTGATATTCATCTGAATAAGTGAGAGAGGTTAGTGAAAGTACAAATAGTCAGACAGAACTTGCGCCTTGGTGCGTGTGCTGCACGATCATGTATTCGTTAGCCGGAAGTTAGGATCCTTAAAAAGAAAAATTTCAAGTAATCAATACTTTGGCATCGTTAATATCGGTATTAAATTTCCTGTGAATTGTGACACATTTTCAAACTTACGACGCTCTTCACGAACACGTGCTTCAGTGCCGTCTATATTTTTCCTCAACTCAACACCTTACAGTTTTTTTCTGATTGCTTTTCAGGTCATATATATTCAATGAATCATGAGTATTTCTAGTTGTGGCATGTTTAAAATTAGATTTCATCCAAGCGGAGAGGAACTAGTTTATGAGGTCTTCCAACTTTTTGGTAACGTTTTTCCATTTTTACAAGACGAATGCATACTCTTTTATTTAACTTACATAATACTGTTCTGCGTGTTTGTGTTAAAATGAAATTTTGACACCACACCTGACGTGTCAGTCAACTGTCGTGACTGATTTCTTAATGTAAATCTCAAAATAATCTGTACATCAATGACGCCACACCTGTTTTTGTGGGCCGAAAACAGCTTTTTGCACTTTTTTTAATAATTCGGACCGAATACGAAGAAATTACAAAAGAACGAAACGGCAAAGAAATCATTAGATTTTGTCAGTTTGTTTGCTGTTGCTACTGCGCTCTTTTCTTCTCCACTTCTCCTTTAATAAATATTCAAATGTATAATAGTAAGTGAATTGAAGCGGTTCTCACGACTTTCTGCCACGCTGTGGTGTATTCAATAGGATCATGTTTCTGGAGTACACATTGAAATAAAGTACATCCTAGCGGAGGCAGAGCCAGCGGTCACGACTCGTGTGTTGTGCTGTGTTCAGGGTTACGCCTCAATGGGTTCACACCGAAAACTGCTGTTGTCGATTATCTTCCGTAGCGACCAAGTTTCACTTTTAATTACCGAATGCAATAACTGCATTATGTCATGCATTTCTACGTGTTTCCTCCGTTTACTTGCTTCAAGCTTGCGTGTTCTTCGGCGATCCAGCTGATGTTCTAGCCCGTTTGCTAACTTCGTGGTCTGTCTCTTTGCGTCTTCTGCCAGCTTTGTCAACAATCCCAGTCTTCGATCTTCCTCCTTGTTAAATAATTTCTCTACCAGTCCGATCGTTTACCAAGCTGTTTACCTTGCTCGACATTCAGTTTCTATCGGTTGAGAATTAATTAAATTCCGTGACATCTCTCTCTCTCTCTCTCTCTCTCTCTCTCTCCTTTACCATTATTTTTACCTTTCATCACTTTGCTTATTAAATCTCTGTGTTTCTATCGGTTGTGAATTAATTAAATTATGTGACATCTCTCTCTCTCTCTCTCTCTCTCTCTCTCTCTCTCTCTCTCTCTCTCTCTCTCTCTCTCTCTCTCTCTCTCTCTCTCTCTCTCTCTCTCCCCCTTCTTTCTCTCTCTGTTTCCCTCCTTTACCCTTATTTTCACCTTTTATATCTCTACTTATTAAGGTAACAAGTCTTATTAGATGAAGATTATTTAATTTTTACCTCAAATACAAACAACTCATCGTCTTAAATGCTTTTTCCCTTCAGTGTATATTGAGATCCTTACATAATTACTTATTCACTTTTCTTTCTGCTATTGTGTGTAGAGGGTTTCAAGTGTTTAACCCCCTAGGCCTTTGCATAGTTACGATAAACTAAGACCTAAATAGCGATTACGTTTTTTCAATTGTGACAGTTCTGGTGTACTTCGTTTAAGTAGCCTATAATTGAACGCCTTTTAGTTCTTTTTCTAGTTATCCAATCAGTGTCAAAACACTGCAGACACCTTAAGCCTAATTATAAATTAAAAAAAAAAGGTATTCTTCCAACAGGGATAATTCTTTGAGTTCCTTATTCTATATGCTTTCATAGTCTACTGTTACATGTCAAAGGCCGCTTTACAGACAGGAAAGTTACAGAAACCGAAAATTACCGGAAGCTGTTTTAAAATTATTTTGAGTTTTCAAATTTGTATTAATGTCTAGGACGTAGATTAAGCTGTTTCATAATTTAAAAGCAAGGTTCCTATCTTTGATATTCAGTATTCGTTAAAATAATGTGATATTACCAGCCTTCATGGAGTAACGGTAACTTTAGTGAGAACTTTTGTAAACTTTAGCGAGACCGAAAAGCAATTGTATTCCTATGTGAACTACTCTTATTGCAATATCAGATCTTAACAGAATATCCAGAAATGTTTAGTAACTATGTATCGTTGCGAATAGAATAATGAATTTCAGCTCCGAGAGCTAAAGAAGAGCTAGTCATTCATTAACTCGTTTATATAAAAAAAAAACTTGGAACAAAAATATTTGGCGTGGTACGCCTTATTAGCTTTCTTCGAATGTGATGTCAGTCGAGCATAGGGATGAGTGTCAAAGTTTAAACTGATTGTAATCCCAAACGTGGTGGAAAATGTTTGGCGTGGTACGCTTTATTAGCTTTCTTCGAATGTGATGTCAAACCCATCATAGGTATGGGTGTCAAGTTTAAACTGATTGTAATCCCAAACGTGGCGGAAAATGTTTGGCGCGGTACGCCTTATTAGCTTTCTTCGAATGTGGTGTCAGAGGAGCATAGGGATGGATGTCAATTTTAAACTGATTGTAATCCCAAACGTGACGGAAAATGTTTGGCGCGGTACGCCTTATTAGCTTTCTTAGAATGTGATGTCAGACGAGCATAGGGATGGGTGTCAAGTTTAAACTGATTGTAATCCCAAAAGTGGCGAAAAATTATGAAGTAGTAGACCTGAGACATCGTACTTGGATGAAGTAGATGTAGGCCTAATTATATAAATGCAAATCCATCAGCATGGAGATTGATAAGAAACAGTGGTTGAGAAGTGGAACGCAATTATACATCCTTCCCACCTTACAGCTCGTCCTACACGTGGTTAAAATGTAGACTCATGATTTCACGGGTGGTGTGGTGTGAATTAGGTCGTAGGTAATTTCCTCACCAGAACGCAGGTAGCGTCCGATACATATATACAGTACGCACTCGGACAGCGATTAACTAACAGTACTTTCCAAATTCCTGCTTCCTCTCTTTAAGACACTTACCCCCAATGAAAAAGATCTGTTTGTCTTCAGTCTGGTCTTTTATTCTTGCGTCTCGTCGTAACGTTTCTGTGTTTCTAAATAATGGAAGCGGCTCGATTTTTATCCATCCGTCGTAAACCGATGATAATTGTGGATGGGAAATCTTCCCGTCATTGTAAAGTGATGAAAAGTGAGGTGCTCACTATGTGGTGATTGCAAGGCAACAGATTACACGTTGGGACTTAACGATGTCATCGTGAAATAAAAATTTGCAACAAAACCACGAATAATTACAAAATCAATAAGTCTAAAGCAAAGCTATACAACAACGAAATTTCAAGATACAACTGTCATAAAATTGTTGTCCATTTCACAAAAATAAGAAAACAATTGTAAAACCATAGACCATTATAAAGTTATAAATAAATACAAAAAGTTAAATATACTATCATAAATAAAGATAGATAAAAACACTTTAATCACACAGAATATCGTATATCTGCCTGCCCTAGTTCTGGATAAGGCGGGAAGGGACCTTTCCCCAATTTTCTGTATGTAAGTATGTAAGATAGGTACCATTTTAATGGAAAATATTGCAGGAGAGGAAGGAATGACATACATAATAGAGAGCAAAACTACATAGGCAGATTACGAAGAAGAAGAAGAAGAAGAAGAAGAAGAAGAAGAAGAAGAAGAAGAAGAAGAAGGGGAAGGGCGGGAGGAGAAGGAGGAGGAGGAGGAGGAGGAGGAGGAGGAGGAGGAGGAGGAGGAGGAGGAGGAGCATAAGAAGAAGAAGATAAAATCTGGAGTTTCGTTGCACATAATTATTGACTCCACCCCATAGTATCACATTTGTCATCGACGTGAAAAAGCTACGCAATGCCGAATTTACTGAAAGTTCGAAATCGCGCTAGAAGATAAAGTAAGCAGTGCTGCAGTGGGCAAATCTGAAGCTCCGCCTATTTAGCGACAAACCTATACGATCATCGCTGCAAAACACACTCAAAGGCTGTGAATATATGACCTTTAGCATTCTAACATCTTGGACGTGGATGCCTACTGGAGTTAATCATCAAGGACTTCTAGATAAAGTGCACACATAGGTTTACAGTTGCCCATGAGCTGCTGCTGTCTTCTGCCCGTTCATCACAGTTTAGTGCACTTGTACTCTGCTACAAAGTAATTACAGCGTACATGTAAAGTAATAATTTATTAGAAATGTTTATAGTCGGCTGCTCGTGTATTTAACGTGAATAAACATCACTGATTACAATCTGGTAGTTAACACTTGACCTCACGCCACTTAAACAACTTTATCACAGTGACAAGGGCGTTTGTATTTTTAATTTAAGGATCCGCTTGAGCCGCGTAGTAGTCCGCGACCTTTACAACGCCTTTAGCGTCGTCAAGTTCTAAACGGACCCCGTATGCCACCATCGCTTACCAAACTCATTTAGTTACTTATTCATGGGCTTGAACAGCCCGTAAAGGGATCTGGCCTTACGGGCCAGACTAAAATTTATGTGGAGTGGCACAGTGTCTAGCTCAACTACACCCTTTACGATATTCAAGGGACGATGGAACTTGAAAAATGGTCAAAAATCAGTTCTTCGTTTTTTGGCCTAATATAAGAATTTGGTCTTTTTCGAGTAATTACATTCGATGAGTTTATTTTATTTTTTTTGAATTTTTGAAAATTATGTGTCGTACCAACGTTATGGACATGTTATTATGAAAACTGATATACCTTTCTACAGAATTCATGTAAAAGACTGTGGTTTGCTGGTTTTGAAATAGAATGTTTGTTATTCACGTTGGCTGTAAAATTGGAACATTGTGTATCCTGGTAAGTTTGGTCATCGGATTGTGTTCGATAGCCTGACTTTGGATTTTAATTATGTAGGCCTACATATAATCTGTGTTGTCAATTAAATGGTTTAATGTTATTATTAATTGAAAAAATGATAAAACAAAAAGATAAATTTAAAAAATAAGTCAAGAAGCGAAGTCAGGTTAGGTTAGGTTACACATCAACAAGGTTACGTTAGATTAGGTTTCGTAAAAAGGAAATTTACCTTCATTCGTCTACAGAAATTCCGTTTGTGAAGTCTTTATAGAGGTCTTACACATCCAGACCCGAAAAAATGCTTACACGATTCAGATTGTGAATGGGTTCTTCAATCATATAATTTGGTCTCGTGTATAAAAAAAACGTTTCTGTTTGTACAAAGACAATTAATGTAGTTGTTTGGGATGCAATAATTTTGTTTTAATGATGGGAATATTGGGAGGTTAAGAAAGCTTTGGATTCTCAGACATTCGTACAAAACACTCTATGCGCTCTAAAATATGTGGGTGAAGAACTGTTGTCAGAGCATAAACACCTTTGAAATTGACTATAGTACGGGACTTAGCATAATAAGCTTCGAGGTTACGCAATAGTAACAGCTCTTCCCCGCCCCTCGCTCAACAGCGCTGTCGCACGTACACTTGGTTATGCGTAGGCAATGGCGGGGAGTGAAGCGACGTGGCAATACCGCAGTCGCCTCGAAGCTTATATTGATACGTCTCACATAATAGTAAACACACAAGGCAGGAAAGGAGGAGGAACAAGCTTTAGTTTGAGGAAGAAGATGCTAGCAGTTCAAGGAGCTTTTAAGAAGATACATTCATATAACTTATTCACTTAATAACATGCGCTTTTAACTTTAACTAGCTTTCCCGAACAACTTGCTTTTACAGACAAATGACCCATTTTCTCAGAACCTATTAAAGCTAGACACTTGAAATTTTCTGAGTGTTACAGGAAATAAAAGGAATTGTGTGGATCTAGAATCATAATTAACTTGTGTTTAAACAATTTTATATCAATTTTTGCGTGGAAAATAATAAAAAATAATATAGGCTACTTAAAACAAAAATTTACATATTTTTTATTTGATATCCAGTATTCGTGATTCTAATCCAGTAGTAAGTATGGAGTAAACGCTGACAAAATTTTAAGCTGCTAAGCCAAACAGTTTCTGAGATGATAGGTCTCAAAAATATTAAATTTAACATAGGCGAGGTAGGAAGTTCCAACTCCCCTCAAAGAGGTTAGTCTTACAATTACGTGTTCTTTAGTTCTTTCACTAATATTAACCTCTCTTAACAATTTTCTGTCTCCTCTTTCATGTTCTTCACTCAAAGTTCATGTGGATCAGCGTTTTCAAAACTGACATGCGCGGAGTAACTGGTGATCCTCTAAGCATCTCCAAATGCATCGCGAAGATATTGAACACAATAGAAACAATCCAAATTCCAAAATTTGATCCAAAATTTGGTACGGTAGCTGAATTTGAATTCATTCTCAAACTTATTGCCTTACTATGTTTGTTTTTTCTTGTTTATATAATTAGTGAAGAAATAAAATTTGTAGTAAAAAAACATGCGTTTAACACCCACATATGCTTAAAAATATTTTCCATCCTTGCTAAAAACGGCTATGCTGCCGTTCAGTTATTATTTCTGCGCTAAGTGAAAATAATTCGCTCCGTGGTGGACTTCTCTCCTAAAAAGTGTTCCGTGACTAAAAACGTTTGGGAGCCACTGCTCTAAATTATTCTTCACGTTGTCTATGCACTTTTCCTTGTCCTTTCTCTTGCTCCCCTCCTTCGTAATTCACTTGTGTAACTTTCCTGGCACCTCTACGTTTACGTAATGTTATCGCAACGCACAAACCGTATCGCTATAAAGCAAATCGCTTATGCGACTGTCCTGCGTCTATTTCAAGACATCTTTAAGAATTGCAAGTACTGTATCTATTTTGAAATGAAAACTAGGCAAACAGTACCAAAGGAAGTTTGTTATTTTGTATGTGGGAAATAGTTTCCGATGTTCATACTCTAGCTTTAGGTTACTAGCTTTAGGTAGTGTAGTCACATTTTTAATTACACAATAACAGATTTTAAAAATATATACACTTTTTTTTTAGTTTCATTATTTTTACGTTTATAATAAAGTAAATTCCCATCAATACACGAAACTCCTCAAAAGAAAACTAGTGAAAAGACTCATTAAATATTTTACTGCTTATAATACATAAGCAAGAGTAGGCAATATTGAAATAGTTGAGCACTGTGGCAAACAGCATGAGTAAACAGCAAAATTGACGTAAAATTGTACGAAATGTAAAATAATAATCAAGAACACATGATAAAATGCATTTACTAAAGTTATAATTTTATTTCGGACCAAGAAAACTAAAATATAAATAGGCCTAACACAAGTAAAACAATGTAATGGAATTTGGAAAATTAATTTAAATGTATAAAGGAATGTAATATAACAAATTACGATAAGAAATTGTAATCGTTATTGTTTAAAAACGATTAGGTTTTTAAAAGGAAGAACAAAGTAAACGTTTGTAATAGAATGGGATATCAAAATTATTATAACGTACAAAAAATAATTCACTCTGAGGAACCATAATGACCAGAAACCCTTCAACAACGCTAAACTCGTATTGGCGCTAAAAGCCACTGTCTTGTCAGGACACCATCGAAATAATACGTTCATTTCAGAAGAATCTGAAGCGAAATTAAGTGAAAAAATGTAACGAAAAGTCATATCAGCACAAAAGATGATTAAAGCAAATAAATATATTGAATACAAATCTAGTTATTAAAAGGACCAAGTAAAGGAATCAATTGTATACTCCCAGTAAGCAGAGCAAACACGACCAACAAAGTTATCAATTATTTTGTAAATTTTTAAAATATTACGTCAGATAAAACTAACCTTACTGCAAATATGAAATTACCATCCGAATCAATTTAAGAATATTAATTTAAGCATTTACTAAAAATGTGTAAATTTGAGAATACTATTGCTGCAGATTGACCACGAACCAAATACACACTGATAAATCATTGCAACGACAGAAACCGATTTGCATCTGTAGTAAGTGAAGACGACGAAGAAATAAACTAAGAATCACTTTCTTTACTGGAAAAAACTAATTCATTTAGTAACACAACTACCTTACACGGCAGGTATCTTAGCAGTGGTAAATAAGTACATTGACGTATCTTCGAAATCTTACATTGCGCGAACATTGTCTAACAAAGAAAAAAAAATAGTGTCATGCGCTGGAAAATATAAAGTTTCAGACGTTAATAATTATTTTGTTTTAGTTGTAATCTAGTACAGTTAAGATTTTGTATCTTTTAAATCAGTTTGCATATGTTAGATTTTAGACGTAGAAGAGTTTTATTCTACTAAAAAAATGTCAAAGGTCGCCCTGAGAGAGTCAATTTCGAGCTAAAAAGGTATGTAGAATACTAGTTGAGCTACTAGGAATAAAATAATAGTGCATATCTGTATTTTACTCATTCAATAATTCATTCAGAAACACGTTAACTCAATAGAAAAGGCGGTACGATAAAGGGAGTATTCAGTACGAAAATTTTTAACATGTTGTTTCCTTGAAACCAATAATATTGGTCCATTTGAAAGAGCATGGAAAGCGTAGTAAACCGTGAAGAACATAGTGAAAAACAACACAGAGTTAAAACAGACATTAAAATTTCAATTTCGTTTAATAATAACACTGGAACGCTTAAAATAATAGAAATATTCAGATGTTACATCCGTGAGAATCAGACAGGGAATATCTTGCGAACACTCCTTGGCTCGCATAACTTCTTACAGATATCTGTGGCATGCGTGTAGTGCGTCCGATACCGTTTACTGCTGAAAAATTCGTTACATAATCTGTATCACAGTGCACTGAGATTCTTTGTTTATTTTATGTTCTTCAAGATAAAACACAGCAGTACTGAGAACCAATACAAGTTTTTGCCATATAAAATATTGGCGTTGCCAAGAATATGGAGACATAAAATGAAACAACAGGAGTATTTCAAACGTATAAAAATTACTCGGAATTAACATTCGATTAAAAACCGTCAAGGTTATTGTAGAGGAACGAAGGACGAAGTCGGTTTTTAATTAACCGATCTTCTACGGCGTCGCGTGACCTTGACAGAGGAGCAGAAACTTCTTGTTGTTCCTCGTGAATTCTTTCCTTTGGTAAAACTTTCTTATGATTCCACCGAAAAGTGATCTTCCCTCTGAAGGCAAATTTGGATAGAGCCAGTGATATAGCCAAATTGAGATTAGTGAACTGAATCAGGTCGCCCCCTCCAACTTCCAAAGGGCTCTCCAGACTTTCCCCTTCTTCAGATTTTGGTCTATCAGCCTTCGTGACAATCTCATCTTCTCGCCAAGGCAAATTTGCAGCACATCGCCAAATTTTACTTTTTTAATTCTGTAAATGATACCACCTTTTATTGTCTGATACTGTGTTCTCCTGCAAAAGTTATTGATAAAGTCACGAACTAATATTTAAAAGCAATTCTTTTTAAACTCAATGGCAGTTTATTCGTTTTTTAATATCGCTCACTTTTACTAAGGTTTACCATGATTTTTTCAAGTCACTGTTTCTCGCATTGCATCTTCGTTAGCTGCTCTTCTTTTGCTTCAATTTTCACTTCATCCACATTTATGAGCCCTCCCAAGACAATTTTTAATTCATCAGTCCATGCAGTGACTTGAATACATTACATCTCTCCAACATGGTCGAAGTTCACTTTTATCTTCTTTACCTGTCTAGCACACACACACACACACACACACACACACACACACACACACACACACACACACACACACACACACACACACACACACAGATAAATGACTAAGTGAGCCATTATAATTTAATAGACGGTTATATATGCACAGTATACTACCAATTGTTATGTTTGGAAACCTAATACAAAACACATTAACTTATTACCAATTTATTATTATTTTGTTTGTTTTTGTAATGCTTATGCAATGCTAATTTCTATATGAATCGTGTGTAGGTGTATACATATTTACACACACTTTCACTGCACATTTTTTTCATAGTTCTTGAAGTAAATTATTATATTACTGTAATTGAAAAACCACTTCTTCGAACAACCACTTTATATCTCTATCGACCGCTTTCGGAAACCGGTCTTTTTGAAAAGACAGATTCTTAGACACTGAGAATAGGGTAAAACTGGTCATCGAAAACATTCCATAGAATAAAAAAACGTCTTTGAAAAAGTAGTTTTCAGTGATTATAATAACACACACACACACACACACACACAGGCCTACGTGTGTGTGAGTGCACGCGCGTGTGCGTGACATCATGTTGTCATTTTAAATACGTTCCAACAGCAATGTAAACGAAACCATAAATATTATCATTATCGTCACATGTCCGTCATGGATTATGCCACGAGACCTGCGGCGGTTCTACGAACCACCATTTCCTCGGGCACCGTTTGCTCTTTGGCTACAATGAAAGGTAGCGGTAAGCTGATATGTCGCTGGTAAAACCAACTCTCCATATATTCCTGGCATGGGATGGGCCCCAGTAACTACATAAAAAGGATGAATCAGAGAGACAGACAGTACGATTCGTCAAAGAGTACACAAACTAGACTTTCGAGAACGAACCTTTTTGAAGGCAGGTATCGGAGGCCACATAAGAGTCCCACAATTCATAAATGCTGTAATATCATCATTGGCGAATAAAATTTCAGTTTATAATCTAATTTCAGATATAAATACGTAAATCTGTATTTTTAATTATGGAGTGTGACAGTGGTAATTAGGAACCCGAACTGATTAGAACACTCGTCTTCGGAATGCAGTGTCGTGGCTCCTAATACTGAATCGCTTACCACGACGTCCAGACACCCAGCCCTAATAGATACCTGGCTTGTCAGATGGGAAGACAAAGGCGAGTAGCCGCATCGCCTACCAATGTTCCGTACAGCTACGGCATTGTAGCCTCACTGCTACAACTTAACCTGCGTTAGGTGAAGCGTAGGGTTTCTCGTCTGCCGAACCACATAATATGGCATCAAGTATCCTTGGCCACGATAGGAAACTTAATGTCCAGTATTCTTTCGTGAAACATATCATTTTTAGTTTTCTAAACATTCTAATATTCTAAGAATAACTGCAGGGAAAGCAACATGGAACAGAATACGCAATGATAACGTAAGACGGATTTGTGAAATAACAGAATGGAAAGAAGAGGATGTGAAATGGACATATATAATCAAGACCGATCAGAATATATTACCGCCTACGGGAGGAAAAGTGCGAAACTTATAAAGAGTGGTGTGAAATCCTTGGAAGCTGGTGGTAATATGACAGGAGTACTCTCCAAGAACACAAAGTTTTCAAAGCATTTTTCGTGAATAAATATTTTACGATTAGGACATAGTTAATTATTATTACTTACGTATTGTAATGTATGAAATTAAAAACGATGTAAATGTATTTACGATTAACCTGTCCATATTCTTATGAATAAAGAATTTACTGGACCATGCTCTGACAAAGATTGAAATCCACTGTGCAACAATATAAAATGGAGTACCAGTGACTTCAACTTTGCACCGTATGCAATTCTATTCTACACAATTAACGCGTTATGATCTTTGACATTCTTTTGTTTACAAAGAGACTAACTGTATATCGTAAAGTGCCATTGTTAAAAGCTTGACTTCATTGCACCTTCAATGAATTTTTGACCTCAGAAAGGCTGATAGATGAAGTAATGTGTCACCCACCTTCAGGAACGGGTCTGTACGATCAGCTGTTTCTATCTATCGCAGATGTCTTCTAATTTAGAACAGAACCTTGCAGTTTCACGTTGTCTAGTTGATTACATCTTAGCTTCGGTCTCCCTTCTTTTGTTTTCCGATTGGCTCTGTAGGCAAATACGTTTACAGGATTGGACGTCACATCATTTCCACATGACCAGGGTATCCCAACCGTTTAAGTTTTGTGTTTTGAAATATTGTTGTAGGTTGCTTCCTCGTTGCTTTTCTTAATCCGAAAACTTTCTCGTTAATTTTGCAATGCATTCTCCGCTTGCCCAACGATGTTCTACATGTAATAATAATACAATTTTAATAAAATAAGAAAGATATATATAAATTTACTATTTGTTTCTGTAGTGCAAAATTATTTTATACATAATCATCGTCCTCATCAATCAAGACGTATTTCCACCAATGTTGCAATAGTTTCTGAAAACTTTAATTAAAAAAACAAAAAAAATCGTGTTTCTGTTGTAGAAACTCACCCGAGACTTTACTTATCCCTTCACAGCTGACGCTCTGATCACTACGTCGTGGCTGAGGCAGCACTCACAAACCAGGCCTTGAATTTTATTTTTTGTTGACCACGTTATCATATTGAAGAAGTGTTTCTTTTTAATGCAACAACAGTTTGAATCTAAAGCTTCAATTTGTACCATTTCCGATAAATATTGCAATAACTACAGTCCAGGCAGGGGCAAACGGGACCGGACCCCCCCCCCCCAGAGGGTCAAAAAAGTTGTCAAATTTTGTTACTTTCTTAATTTTTAGGCTACTTTATTATTTTTTCAGCTGTGTACGCTAATATAGTACAAACTATTTTTTAAATATATAAGCAGGTTTATTACACAGCATTTGCATAACGTTTGAAATATGAAATACGGAATTTTCTATTGTAGTGTAGTGTATGAAATACTGTATATGAAAATCAATTCAGTCAACAAGTAGGCCCTATCTTCTAAACAACGTTTCAATAGTGCGTATTTGTATTGTTATTGCCGTTCTTGTTAACAGAATCGATTTCAGGTTGTCACACACGTTTTTCAACCACTTTAAAGAAAGTAATGTTAATTTTTCATAAATTGTTCCTTCTTTTGTATGAAGCCTACTCGACCTGACCCCTCCCCCGAGCAAATTCTAGATATGCCACTGCGCCCGGGGGCCAGAAAACAGTCAAGATGATCTTCCCAGCCGAGGCTTGAGTTTAAGATTTTTAAATACGTCTGCCGGATTTAACGATCCAACAGCTCTTCAGAAATGCGATCTCGTCAGCTTACGTTTCATCAGACAGAATACAGGGTACGAACTTTGTGGAATCCACTGTCTCTTTAGGCATTCCTAGTTTAACAGCACTGTCTTTTTGTTTGTTGCAACGATTTTTGCGGATCAGCTTTCAACGCGATCTCCATGAAGCCGATAATTTATAGTTACAAGCTTTCCACTTCGTGGTTTGTCACGCAAATCTGCTTGCTCGACTTGTTCATCTTGTTTCTTCTTCTTCTTCTTCTTCTTCTTCTTATGTCTTCAATCCTAAGATTGGTTTGCAGCAGTCTTCCATTGTGATCGATTTTGTGCTTTCCTCTTTATTTCCTCATAAGTTTCAGAATTTACATCGACCATGATTTGCTTTATATCCTGCAGCCTTGGTCGTCCCTTATATACTTTACCTTCTATTGTTCCTTCCATTACCAGTTTTAGTAGTACTTCATGCCGCAGTGTATGTTCAATAAGTTCTACCCTTCTTGTAATTATGCTTTTCGACAAACACCTCTCATTGCCTATTCTGTTCAGCACCAAACAACTCTCATTCGTAATTTTGTCAGACCATTTTGTTAATAGCATCTACTTTACTAAAGATCGACTCACGAGTATTACTGATACTAAGAATGTCAGAAGACCTTTAATGCAGTAGTTTCCAGTTGCCTTCTTCATTCTATGCCGTTGACCAACTTCTGGTTCGTCCGCCTTTTGGGGCCATTTCTAACCCCAAGGGCAAGAGAGTGCCCTACTCCTACTCGATCGTCCGCCTTCCGAACAAACGTTGGCACTTGGTAGGATTCGGCTCCTTATACCGGTCGTCAGAGCTCCCTCTATAAGAACAGGCTTCACCACGTGAAGATAGGAGCTCGCATTTGGCGTTGAGAGGCTGTAACAGACGCATCCAAGCCCTTGCGGCTA
Organism: Magicicada septendecula; assembly: GCA_034769895.1. Taxonomy (NCBI): domain Eukaryota; kingdom Metazoa; phylum Arthropoda; class Insecta; order Hemiptera; family Cicadidae; genus Magicicada; species Magicicada septendecula. The sequence goes on along the minus strand of CM068374.1, from coordinate 101,179,300 downwards.
TCATCTTGCTGTAGATATGTTAACTTAACACACCGATGTAGCTGTAGCATAGCTGTAGCTGTAGCTGTAGCTGTAGTTGTAGCTGTAGCTGTAGCTGCGGCTGTAGCTGCGGCTGTTCTTAGCGTGTGAGCCACTGAGGACTACGTTTGGTTCAAGTGGTTCCTCCCTTCTTCTCCTCTCTCTTCCTCCTCTCCCACATCTCTTTCATTCTTGATCGATGACTCTCCCTCCTTTCGTCAGTCCAGATGACACCTGTCCTCTTCTTGGGTGTTTACTGAAAACCTTGGGCATTTTTAAATTTTTTTTGTAAGTTGCAAGCATCCTTCAATGTCTTCTTGAGCAATCTTCTTGAGTAATCTGCAGTTCGTCTGTGTTTTTTCCTGTTTATTTGAATTTTTCTATTAGAAGTATTTTCTTTTTTTTTTTGCAACACAACTTATGTTCCGTTAGCAGAAACAGTTATACAGTAGGCCTACGTGTCTTAAAATATGTGGAAAACGTGTGCGTACCAGGCTTGAGAAATGTAGGCCTACTGTCTATGATACGCGCGATCCTGCAGCAGTGTCATTCGTAGCCGTCGTGAATCACAGAAACTGCGCTACCGGTCTTTTATTAAATTCTTTCGTTGTTCTGTTTTTATTGGACACTTCACGGCCGTCGTGACATTTGCTCAGGGTTGAACAAGTGATCTATATTAAACTTATTATCACCAATTACCAGTACAAAAGTATGCGGTCTTTCAACACCGATTAAGGAAAAATATAAAAAAAATAATAAAGACAGAAAAAACATACAATAATCCGATCGACTTCTGTATATTAATTTACTGTTTGAACAAGATCGCGCGAGCTCGCGCGTACGGACCGCTACGTGTAAGCGAGCCAATTACAAACGTGTACGTTAAAACTTTAATTATACAAAACAAGAAGAATATCGCCTTTTATTTGTATTTTTTTTAATCGGTTTTATGTGTCTAAGGCTTTCCTCCGCACAATTGTAATTATTTTAATTGCTACAGAATTTCAAAATGAAACCTCTGCACGTGAACCATACAATGTGCGCGCGCGCGCGCGCGTGTGTGTGTGTGTGTGAGAGAGAGAAAGAGAGAGAGAGAGAATGAGAGAGAGACAGCGTAGGTCTCGTGTGGGTGGTTAGTATAAACTGACATCGAGCGGTGTGAATTTGATAACGTAATCAAACTAATGAGATTGTTAACTGAACGCATTGACAACCAAACTGTTCTACGTAGATTCTTCGCTTCTTATACTACAGTAGACATAGCGTAGACACGCACGCATCTACACACACAACCGTAACATAGTATTAGGTCGAAATTCATTTCGCCTGATCTATTTCTGCGTCTCCTCTATCGCTGTTGACCTTTATTCTTCACCTCTGTAGTACACTGTTCATGACTACTTAACATTTCTCCAATCTACTTCTCTTACAGTGCCCTCTCTCTCACTCACTCTCTCTCTCTCTCTCTCTCTCTCTCTCTCTCTCTCTCTGTCTATCTCCTCTCTCTCTATCTATCTATCCCCCCCATAGGAATGGAGATAGAAGCAAACGTCAAGAAGTTTTAAGGGAATGTGATTGTAATAATGCAGTCTTATAATTCATATTAAATGATTAAGCTAATTACTGTAGTTACGTGAGTGCGAACGTTTTAAACTGAGATACGCTATAACATGGCCGGCTCTAGTAGAAGGCTGGCATATTAAACGTGGCAACGTTACGTCTGAGGCCTATAAGCATAGTGTAATAAAATAGCTAATGTAAACATGTTATACTTTGATTTAATTTCAAAGCATTACTAAAATCATGAGTAGCCATATTTATAGCTAAATCTAAATTATAGGTCTGTGGGCACTTTGTACTATACATTTAAGTTGAAGAAATTAGTTAATTAGTGTTAGGCCTAATGAATTAATTTTGTTCGAATTATTGAACTCGTATCATATGAATGAATTAATTAGTATATTTCTTAAATAATATAAAAGTATTTTGCGTAATAAACTTGTAATTTGCAAAAAAAAAATGAAGAATTATAAAACTGCTGTTAACCGGCAATTAAAAATCACGCGATTTGATCATTGAAATACAGTACATAAATTAATAGATCGTCTAGACGGCCTCAAATATCAGCTGGTTCCAGCCTTCCCACATTTAATATTCCGGCCTTCAACTAGAGCCGGCCATGGCTATAACCGTTTCGCGAGTACAACATTGGTTTGCGTAAATATGCTACAGTTTCTTTAAAAGACGTCAGTGATGGGTTTATTGACGTTAGCCCTGCTAGTAAGACGGGCTTCTTCCATCACTGTCCTTTTATTAAAAAGCAACGTTTCGGCAACACAACAAAGTCATCTTCAGCCAAAAGCGAAACTAAAACATCACAAATAAAAGGTAAACAATACCCTGCCCCACAACCGACAGAGAGTCGAAACACAGAAAAGTATTTACATAACATATATGAAACAAACAAAAATAAATAGTAGATATATTAATAGAAACATAGATTTCATGGTTGGTAAGTTTTAGTTCTTTATTTTTGTTTGTTACTTACATATTATGTAAATACTTTAGTGTATTTTGACTCTCTGTCGGTTGTGGGACAGCGTATTATTTTTTGTTTGATTTGAGATGTTTTAGTTTTGTTTTTCTCTGAAGACCTGTTTGTGGTGTAGCCGAAACGTCGCTTTTTAGTAATAAAGAAAGCAGTGATGAAAGAAGTCCGTCTTACTGGTAGCCATAACATAAACAGTAGCATAAGTGTTCCGTGGTTAAAGAGCGTTACCATTTTAATTTTAATTTTTTAGTTATGTCCTCTTGACTAGTAGGAAACAGATCGTCTTCGCATGTTTATTTAGCTCCCGATATATACAACTCGGTTTACGATATTTTTACTGTAGTAATTTGTTACGTTTAGAAAATGTCTATGTTAAACAAATTTGTTTACTATTCGAACCATATAGAGACACAGAGTTGTACACATTTTGTCCATCCGTATTTAATAATTTCTTTTTAATGTTTTAATGCAGTCGTTTATTACCATTTCGATGCCAAAAAAACATTAAAATGTTAAAACGTGTCCACATTCCGTGCATATACGTAAACCTAAGACAGAACGCAGCGTTCTGAATGCCTCGCCGTTTACAAACGCTATCAATGAAGTCAAGTGTGTTGTACATCTAAAATAATTAGACATGAAACGGGTTTCTGGTTGCGCTGTGTCAAAAGTTGCGCATGCGTACCTTTGACTAATCATTGTTTTCCGACCAATTATTTTGTGTTCAGAACAACTGCAAGGTTGATGTGTCACGTGGTTGTGTGTCATTGTTGGTCTCACCTCAAACCCCATATCCTGCACTGCCTTCCTTGCCCACAATCTTGCCTACGATCTGTGCGAACCGTTTCATCTCTTTCTATTTCATATGTAACTTCAACAACGCAAATGGCGGTCACCCACGCGTTTGCGCACTCAGTAGCGCGATTTTGAAATGTTTGCTTTTGACTGCTAGTGACCACTTTATGAAAATCTTTGACACGTTTTTGTAGCAATACGAGTAGACAGGTTTAGGCCTAATTCCATGTGCTGCAAATATTTACAGACACACATTCTGATTAGGACGAAAAATGTGACAGTTTTCTGGTATCGTTTATCTTACTTAGATTTTAATTTAAGCTGTCGTCTTTATTGTTTCATAATTTATTAAATTTTAGATATATCTATTAATGTAATCCTGTTACAGTAATACGCCGCTTAGCGCTCTACGTACGTTCTGCGATCACAAAGGGCTGTACGGGGTCAACCACTTGGGCCACCCCGCCTTACTTCGAGTTGGAGTTTTTTTACGCGGATTTCACAAAAAAAAAACTAGTATGATTTTAAAGGCATATATTAGTTTCCATGTGTATTTTTAGTTTGCATCTAACAAAGGTAACTTTCGACTTCACAGGCACACATCGAAGTTATATTATTTCTAGAAACATTTTTCGTAAAAAATATAACAGTGAAACACGATTGCAGTCGTCAAATAACTACTTGATAACATACAAAAATTAATTTTCACGATTTTTATTATCCGGATAAAATTATATGCGACATTCACTAAATATCGATGTCAACAATCGCATAATCGATATATCGAAAATGAGTGCGGATACGTTTGTTGGGACACTGACGCCATAGACACGACTTTAGGCTTCAGCTTATTACAGAGATTGAGATGGGTGTGATGGGGCATAGACCAGTGACAGTGTACGTTACACTCTCCAGACTAAATCTCACGTTAGTATACTACTGACAACTGATGAAAACTGTGAACCTCCTTGACCTTTCGACCCTTGATCCATGATCCATGGTATGTGACCGTGATCGAATGTCCTTGAGCATCGTTAACATAATCATTAGCAACTTCTTTCTCAATAGTGATTCTCCAGTCATATCCCGTAATATTTTCAGTGAGTAAATCATGTCCAATTTATTGCACTACAGCACTAAACAAGGTCATCCCCTTGACTTGCTAAGTCAATGTCTCTTTAGGTTTCTGTGTCTATCAAGGACTTTGTAACCATCTATCGTCTTTCGGTTTAATCAAACTTCCTGTCAGTCTCTATTTTCATCACCATGATCATAATCTACAGCAAGGATTAAACCAAAAATGGTTTGTTCCGGTTCGCAACAGTTAGACTAGAGCTGGTCACTCCGACGCTTCTTCGGCTTGTAATTCAATAGTCGTTTGGGAATGAGGCTGACCAAGCATGTTGCTCAGCTATTTTACCGGTCCAGATACTTGAGTGTTATTTTAATGTATTCAATCAGATTTTTAGCAGCTGAAATTTTGTAAGGGTAGAGGGGTCAACCTTACTCTTCAACCCCCAACATGGAATCGTCATTCAATTTTGGGGTTTCCATCCTCTAGTTCAGTTTATTTCATCGCATCTTCCAGAGCTTGATATGCCCATGGTTTTCTATCAGAGTCCTCTTTTCCTAGCCTTTGGGATTTTCTCCCGTATGGTCCAACAGAGCACCACGGGGAACTTACTTAATGGCGGCGCTTTCTCGCCATTTCACAGCTTCTTCATTGGATACGTGTGTTTTTTACCATGTATGATCATGCCATTGATCGTCTCTCCGCACTCTGCTGGAAGCAGCCGCCTCGGTCTGGGATTGCTTATTCGGGCCCCTCGTTATTCGCAGCTAACCCACGTATCTGTGGGCCATTCACTACCCGTCACTTGCGACCCCCCCGATAGTTGAGGCTCGCCTGGCGATTGTTGATATAAGAGCGGAAAAGGGAATTGACGTAGACGTAATAGAAACGGTAGAGGTAAAAATGTTAAGTTGGTTCGGACACCTAAAGCGAATGTCAAGAGAGAGATAAGATAGAAGAGAATGGAATGGAAACCACCCAGTAAAATGGGTTTTCCGACTTATTTGAGCCTTGTCCGAATGGGCAAGTCTCGGGTTGTCTTGGAGACTAGTACCCTTCAGCCGGTTTTGAATATGGGTTTTGGAGACGCACGCCAGTGCAGGCCGGTAGCTGAGAAGGTAGACGTTAGTGGAGACCATGTGTTGTTGTGTGAATGTAGTGTGGACAGTCGAATTGGTTATGGGGGACATTGGTGCCAAACTATAAAACTGATGAAGTATGGTCGAGCAGCACTGGACGCTAGAGATGGTGGGAAGAATCAGAGAGTGGCATCAAGGGATAGGCGGGGGACTCATTTAAGATATTGCAGACACCATGAGTGCAAGAGTGAGAATATACGACAACTGTAATAAAATCGCTAAACGATGACGATGTATAAACTTGTGTGTGTGTGTGTGTGTGTGTGTGTGTGTGTGTGTGTGTGTGTGTGTGTGTGTGTGTGTGTGTGTGTGTGTGTGTGTGTGTGTGTGTGTTTATCTTATGTATGAAAATATGGATTTATACGTTTACAAAAACGGTCAGGCCCGCACGTGTAGGAACTAAGAGTCGTCGAGAATTTGGAATAGGCCTACTCTTGTCCAAGTAAAGTCAGACACGTTTTGCAACGAAGGGATTACGCCATCCGGTTTATGACAGCTGAGAATCTGTATCTGTAACGCGTTGCGCAACTGGATCAACGGCTTCGCTTCTGTTCACAGCGGAATTGGAAATGTCAGTCCGTGTTAACGCCGCAACGGGACGCAAATTTTGTGAGCGTCGCCGCGTGCTGCCGTATGTAGTTCAAGGCAGCGGCGGCGGTGTCGGCCGCACTCATAGACCTACTTATGATCCATCGCATCGGATCGGTATCAATTAGCGTCGACGTTTTGAAAATCAGTCCCTCCTCACCCGCATAATCTGTGTTTTTTCGACATTCCCATATAAGAATATTTGTACATAGACCTACTGACACACATTACAGGCAAGCCTAAATCGACATTCGCATGGCTGTTAAAGTAACAGGCCTACAGGTGTGAACGTAAACTATTATTGCAAAAATAAATTTGTCATTTGAAATATACTTTCGTACAAGGAATAAATCCGGCAGCTGTTTCAAAAATCGTACAAGAACCATACTGTAGTATACTACGACTACAACTACGACAAAAATTAATCCCTACCGATAATCTGGGGAAATTACGCTGTTATGGTTCCTGACTCCAGGAGCTCGTTGTTGGAAATTACATTCAAGTAAAATATTTTGACAAACTAGGGTACAAGGGAAATTAAAAATGTTTGGAAAACGGCTGCATATTTAAAGGACTAAATATTATAGAGGTTGACTATTTTTATCCGATTCCGAGTTGGATACACTATCAATCGCTGTATTTATGAGTCGGCAGGCTCGATGCGGAAAAGAACGTAAAAAGATCCGCTCACGCACGGACGCACTCATACACACCACTTACACTATTAGTTACACTTACAGTACTTTTATACTGAATGAATTGTTATTGTGATGTCTCGAGTACATAAGACATAAATTGATGTTACAGAAATTATTTACACCTAATTTCCAACCTACTACCTTTATAGACGTTGAGATGCGTTAATAATATTTCGCTAAAATGAAAAGTGGTAATTAGTTTTAAACGACTTTTTAATAAGCATTTTACTCTTTATTATAATAAAAATCAATTCATTACTATAAGAATTCACTTACGTCTAAACAACTCACTTCATTAAAAATGAAACCATTATGGTGATCGATTCGGTCATCAGTGTAACCGTGTTCAGGACCAGATCCAATTTAATCCGAATAAACGTCTATCAAGTCACCATTGACGTAAAGATAGATAAATATAGGCAAGTCAAATCCCATGATAATTTCTTATGGTAATGACACGCTTACTATTGATTCGAGTGAATGTATAATAAAAGAAGTAGGTGACAATTTTTTAAATATCTAGGAACTATTATTGAGGGAAGCGGAAGGTGGATAACAAAAAGGACAAAATAGACATGCTAATTAACATATTGCCAAGTCTTTATCTACGCAAGAAGGTAGGTATTAAAGTAAAAACGATCTGGTAGGCTGTAGGGCCGATAATCGTATATAAAACTAACGCTAGGACGTTGTACAAGAAAAAATTAATAGGATGAACGTAATGAAGATGAGATTTCTGTAAGAATTTGAGGGAAAGCAATGATGGATTATGTAAGGAATGTAATTATTATACACGAGCTGAAGATAGAAGTGACAAGCGATACAGTATTTGAATGACTAAGGAGATGATTAAAATTATCAGCCTTAACCACAGTACTATGGTCCTAACGTATATATTATCCCACGTCAGCGTTTGACTCGAATCCACTTGGTTTTGTCACAAACTAAGTACCACGGCCAAACAGTCCTGGAGTTATTTTTAATCAAAATGACATCGGCCGTGCAAGCCTTCGTACAACATGACTAAGGAGATGATTTGTTGTCAAATTAAAGAGACTCTTTGCCAAATCGTAATATAGTGTTCAGTTTTAGACATTTAGAAGTTTTAAAACACCGGGTCCAAAAAAGAGGATCAAAATTTGAAAAAAATTTTATAATCCGTGCCGGGACTTAAGAGAATTTTAACCCAAATCCGAACGTAGCGGATACTACTATTATATACTACTACTACTACTTTCTTAAGATAGGGATAAATGCTTGCTGCACTGTCAGAGGAAACCGTGTCCCCTAGTGTGTGGGACTCTGGCCACTAAAAACCCACCTCTAATTAAGGCATTCACATCCATCGTATAACCACTTAGCATATTACTGCAGGATGGATTCTACTGCGCCCTTATCGGGCTCCTTCTAGTTGTTCCTTATCTTCTACTGCCCGTTGGTTGCAAGTTGGGCCTGTATTTTCTTTTCTAGTACGGCCACTGAATAAATGCAGAAATGCGGTCGCATTCCGGGTTGCCTCGAAGCATAATCTCAACTACGCTCTCGGGCGTGAACTCTTCGAGCTCCATCTCCAGTGCCATCCTGTCTCTTATGCATCGGCAGCACTTCAAAAAGTGTGCAAGGTATCTTCATGGGTAGAGTCTCCGTATTGGCATGATAGGCTATGCGTCTTTCCCATTCTGTGGAGGCCGGCATTAAAGTTGCCGTGGCCACTGAGCAAGCAACCGTGTCACATGGTAGTTAACCTCACCGTGTTGGTGGTCAATCCATTCCTTCAAGTTCAATATGAGCCTTGCGGCCCATCTTCCTCTATCCTCCATATTCTATCGATATTGCCAGTGCCGGAGAGTGAGTTCCCTGGATGCATGCTTTGTCACGTTCCTTTTTGTTACTTCCCTTCTTTCGAAGAAATTCTTTTGCTCTACACCCAACAGGTCTATGGGAATGACTCCCGCTATCATTAGGACTAATGGCTCTGGCACTGTCCGGCAAGAGGATGCTACTCTGAGGGCTCCTCTTCTCTGCATACGTTTCCAGTATTTCTCCGTGTTTAGAGTATCGGCTCAGATTTCGCAACCATACAGAACGATGGATTCCGTGATCGCTATCAACAATCGCCTCCTACATTGTTCATAAGACTGCTGAGCTTTGTTGTGACGTGAGCCGTCTTATCAGCTGCATACTTGATTTGCTCCCAGTAGGAGAGCTTTGAATCCAGCCTCACCCCTAGGTATTTAACTGTGTTCTTTGTAAGTGTAGCCTCAGCTCCCACATGCAGCGGTGTGATTTTGAGGATCCGTCGCCGGGTGAGAATCTCTGTGTTTTCCGTGGCTAGATGCAGGCCGTGTTCTTCAACTACTAGGTCTACTACTACTAGTAGTAGTAGTAGTAGTAGTAGTAGCAGTAGTAGTAGTATTAGAAAGAGGTGGAAACCTCGGAAGCCTGGACGGAGGTCCGTAATAAAAAAAGAATACGCCTCGGAAGGTAGAAATAGCAGAAACATCCGAAGTCTCAGATAAGCGATTCTACCTCACGAGGTCTGAAAAAGAGGAAACCATCGAAGCCACGTCTCTGTTCATTGAGCCTTCACAAGGCAAACTCAGTGGCCACGGCAATTTTAATGCCTACCTCCTTAGAAATGTGCAAAGCCCGGCATGCCAATACGGAGACTCTCCCCATGAAGATGCCTCGCACACGATTTTCAATTGCTGCAGATTCGCAAGACAGAAGATGGTACTGAAAATGGAGTTCGGGTTGTTCACGCCTGAGAGCGTAGTTGCGCTTATGCTTCGTGGTAAGGTAGACTGGGACCGCATCAATGCATTTACTAAGTGGGTACTACTAGAAAAAAAGACAGATCAAACTTGCACCCAACGAGCAGTAGAAAATAAGTGACAATTAGGAGACCGATAAGGACGCACTAGGGTCCATCCTCAAGTAATACGCTAAATGGTTCCAGGATGGAAATGATTGCCTGAATTAGAGGTGGGTTTTTTAGTGGGTGAGAGTCCCACACACCAGGGGACACACAGTTTCCTCTGAAGGTGAATAAAGAATTTTTCCTCCTCCTAAAAAAAACTATTACTACTATTACTATTACTACTACTACTACTACTACTACTACTACTACTACTACTACTACTACTACTACTACTACTACTTCTTCTTCTACTACTACTACTACTAATACTTCTTCTTCTTCTTCTTCTTCTTCTTCTTCTTCTTCTTCTTCTTCTTCTTCTTCTTCTTCTTCTTCTTCTTCTACTACTACTACTACTACTACTACTACTACTACTACTACTACTACTACTACTACTACTACTACTACTGCTGCTGCTGCTGCTGCTGCTACTACTACTACTACTTTTTTTACGAGGGAGACTGGGAAACTAATGTTCCCCGCAGGAGGGTTCGCACTCCTACGGTATGTGGGACTCGCACCCACCAAAATCACCCTATTGCCCACGGCATGAATCCACCTCGGGACTCAGCGGGACTATTAATAATAATAATAATAATAATACAATAGTAGTAGTAATAATAGTAACAACAATAATGATAATGGCTATAAAGCGAAAGCAAGTAGTCCACAAATCAACGGAGATCGCATTAAGGCCTTATTAAGACCAGGGATGTAATTAGAAGGTACTGAAGCCAGCAAGACGAACAGAGGTTTCCGAGGAGGAGAGCGGTCGGTCGGTTTTTATTTACAGCTTCCAGACAGCGCGTAGATCCGAAAATAGAGTCAGCACCGATCTAAAGTTAACTGGTAGTGAATTAAATAGACGCGATTATAGAAATTACAGACGAAGCCAGTATTCGGCGAAACCAGTCATCAAAGTAAAACATAATTAAGCTTTAATCTCAATCTGTATCTAAGAGAACCAAAACGTTCCGTTCGACATATGTAGAAAGACCAGTTTACCTAACCGCTCCTACCGTCTCTAACGTCGTCGTCCACACTACGTTTATGTATACTTTCTGTCTCTCTCGAATAATATATTTCTCTTATTTATCTTCAACTGCTGCTTTTAAACGTTTTACTGCTTCCACCTTTCTGTCCGCTTTACTTTGTTCCTTTCATTTCTCATAATTTATATATCCACGTCTTTATTTATGCTCTTACAACATACTCTTTAACTTTCTTTCTTTCCCTATCGTTTTACGCACGAAGACTTACTTTATTTCTCGGTAATGACATGTTATTGCCGTAATTTACCTCACTTAAAACTCACAAGGTCGTACGTTACAAAGCGTCAAAACTGTTGCGTTTTGTAATTAAGTGGATGTAAGTTTACACTAATTACAGTAAGAATCGTTATAACAGACTTACTTAAGATTCTGTTCGTTGATGCCTATTGAAATAGGAATGTCAAAGGGCTTTATAATTATTCAAAACCACCTTTCTAATTAGTATGCTTGTGTTGATACTGACGTATATCAGTATGCAACCGTCCCACTAAACACAAAAGCCGTGCAGTATGGCTTTACGGGCTGTTGAGTTAGAGGTGTTTTCATTTTTATTCTTGTGCAAATCCTTAAATTCGTCAACAGCGTTCAGACCTTGTCTTGGTTCATTCTGATTCCACTGTAAACTCGTTTCACGACTGAAAAAGTGTGAAAATTGTTTATTTTTGGATATCCTTTGTGAGGCGGATCCCAAGTAGCTGATCCACTTTAGCAAAACTCCTAAAACCAAAAGAACAGAGTCCGTTTGGAGACCGTGACGTCATGAGATTCGGTGCCGCAACTGGACACAGGAATACAGAGTTCTGTAGTAAAACCACGCGATAATTTTGTCGAAAGTTAATTGTAAATTTTATTTTTAAAATTTTAAATAAATTAAAAATAAACAGACGAAATTTTAGCAAATTATCTGTTTATCGCATAACGCAATTACCCGCCTTTGTGGCACATCGAGGCAGTTGTCTAACAAGTTGTTCTTTTATGAATTCTATAACTTCCACATAGCCTTTCGTACAGTGATGAACAATGACAGAAGACACGATCATCTCCTCTAATTAAGATAATTCTCTCTTAAAATTTCAGGCGCTACTCACAGAGAAAGGTGCAGAGAAAACGGGTGAATGGATAGTCGCAGGGAAAAGTGGCATAATAATTTATATTTTTTGACAAAGAGAAATTACGATGTTGCACACCACTATATGAAAAATTCCCTATTAGCGCTTTCGAGGCTCTCAGTATTTTTTACAGTTTCAGTACCTACTGTACACAACAGACTATAACAATTTGTAAGTTCATGAATTACAATATCGCGATTAAAACATTAAAAAACGCTTAAAACTTGCAGCATTTCGCACTATAATCACAGTAAAACAGTTCTTAGAATTGACTCACGTTTGCCCGCACTGGTCTTGTGAAGATACGATACGCTATCGTACATAAAGTTATAATAGCGACAAGTAGTTAGAAGTAATTCTCGTTATAATCACTGTAAAACAGTCCCCAGAACTGACTCGCTGTTAAGATAAACAAAGTTGTACTAGTCGAGAAGTATCATAATTTATCGAAGATCGATGTAGTATTTCTTTTTTATGCGTTCTCAAAAAAGTGAGCGACGTACTAAACGAAATTAACCTAAAGCCGTTATGTATTCCGTAATGTTTCCAAGTGTACCACAGAATTGCCAGTTACCTATAGAACCTTGGCCTTCCAATTCTTTTATTTTATAAAAAAAATTGACATTTTGAAAAAAATAGTATTATTTTATTTGTAACTTTGTGTATACATTAATTTGATATTTTAATAAAATAATGTTTGGGTATTTATTTAATATATAATAAATATATACATATAAAAAGTGTTAAGAAATACAGAGCCTGGAAAGTTGGCAAAATTGGACAGACTGGAAGACCTATACATGTAACTATACTCTCAGACTGGAAAGAGTTAATTTACATTCCAATCTCCTTATTCGTAAACGGCCTCGCCTCTTCACTAGTACTATGTTGTAAATTATTAAATTCTTCAGTACTGAGCCTCTCCTTAAGTGCGTATCCGGTGATCACGCGTTGCTTATATACCAGGTATGGTTTCTGTAGGAGGTATCTAGTTAGCACTGCCTCTAGAAATTAGGAGATATAAAAAATACATATAAAGTATTTTTCTTATAGGAACGGAATTATACTCAATTTATATTCCTTGAGTACACAGCTGAAAAAAAATAATAAAACATCCTAAAAATTAGGAGACTAACAAAATTCTTTGTCAAATTTATGAAGGTGACGCCCCAGTAAAGACGCCTCTGGTTTGAGATGTTGAACGAAAAATTATAGATGCTGCATACCCTGATGTTACGAGTCATAGGGTGTCCTTCCTTTATCCAGAAACACAGACCTCTTCTTGCATATCACATGTCGCAGGCGCTTGTTAAGTGTCAGTCGTCTCCGATGAGAACCCGTAAAGCAGACAATTTTGGAAAGAAGGCTATCGTACACCTAACAGGTGTAGGGCAAGTTCGGCCGAGACGGTCTAACGGACTTCGACCTTCCTCTCGAATCTTTTTTTTTAATCGTCATAACAGGTAAGATTAAAGGTCGAAGTGGCATTTACTTGAACTGAAGAGCCGCAGGAAAGTGAGAGAAAACGGCAAGTAATAGAATTTCCATGTCGGTACATTAGAGCAACAATGTAAAGGCAATAAAACAGCCGGTTGATTTTTCTTTACGAATTACAGTGCTAATTTCAGAACGGCCGCGTCTGCAAGAACGATGTCCGGCTTTTTTTTTACACCCAGAAGACAATAGTCAGATGCTTTGTCTATGAGAACGCTCTAGCTGGACGCGGTAATTGCGAGCAGTTAAACGGGTAATTCCGTGACACAGCTCTCTTTACTGTTCTGCTCGAAATTACCGCCTCGAGATGTTAATAATAATAAATGAAAGTAAACTAAAGCGATTTTTTCTCTCCGCAGTATCAGCGCCCCAAAACAATGGCAATAGTTACATTTTACCTTGTATGGCTCGGCCGCAGTACCAACGCCGGCTATTACCGCCAGTTAGGTGTCAATAGCTTTTTACTTTGGTTTCTCAGTACTGCCAGAAGAGTCTCACAGAAATAATGAAAAAATTCTCACAGACGTTAAACACACACGCACACACACACACACACACACACACACACACACACACACACACACACACACACACACACAACCGGTCATTACATACCGGGCTGTGAATAGAATAAAACCGTGGAGCGAGTATAACTGGCACCTGTTGGCGACGGAAACAGTTAATCGTAAAAATATATCAAGTTAATTGTTGTTGACATAATGACAAGCGTAATACAGTCCGTATGTACGCTGCGGTATATAACTCAACTATTGCTCTCGTTAAGTTAATTTCGCTCGTAAACTATGTGTAACTTGTCTACAATAGAAAAAATAATTGATAGGGGAACTCGAGAAAGTCTGTCGTTCTCGATAGTTCACAATCGTTTCTTCGTTTCTCAAACTCGGACCCGTGAAGAAAATTAATCGATATTCATTAATTTTATTAGGTTTTGAGTCTGTTAATCTGATACGCGAGTGAACGTGATGATTACAGAATATATCGCACTTAATAATTCATATTTGTGCTTTCTAAATGCGATTCATCTCATAACAATACAATTCTTTCTGACGCAGTCTAATGTTAGCGTAGTTTCCCAACGGTGAATCGGAAATTGTAATGCGATATTTTTAAATTACAATAAATTTGCAAACGCTTGCGAGCGTTACTGAAAAAGAGGAAAGTGCATTTTGAAATGCGTCTCGCTTCTGAAAGTAATATGTCTCACATTTCGAAAACAATGAAATGCCACTGTTGAAGTTATTTTATTTTTCTTTTATATTAATTTACAATTTATTCAAATTGTATGGAAGTAATTAGTGAATTTAATGAACAGAACATGGTTTGGACAATTTTTGTTCGGTCTTCTTCTAAGTGTGACCTGGGCGACCGGTTCCTCATTCATTAATTGGTCAACCAACCTGTATGAGATTTCATTATGACTTTGGCACAAATTATCTTGAAATATTGTTAATGATCGGCACAAACAAATGACTGTGGAAACAAATACAGACACCAACGAAGTCACTAATCACCAGCTTTACTTAAACACAAATAACAGTTTGCAATTAACAAGTTATTCAACAAGATTATACTCGTACAATAATTCAAGTTAAATGTGTCCACACGCAATAATGTCAAGTAATAGAATTCCACAGTAATTATAACACAGTACACTTTCCACCACTCGACGCGCACTAAGGAAAACCGCTCAACGTAACTGACTGACAAAGCCAGACGCTCTTGCTTTTATAGATCGCGCAGAGTTTCAGAGTAACTTTCCATCCTTACTGCACGCCAGCTTAATGCATATCTCAAGTGTTCTTGAACACTCTGGAACGTACTTTAGTGCGGCCTTTACTGAGGCTACACCTGCTCGACTAGTGGAGGGACGTGTGGAGGATGCCCTCGGCTGTTCCATAGGGTTCTCGTTACAATGTTTTTGAAGGGTTTGATTTATGACATACGAAGGAGGTGTGCGACTACAAGTTTAGTCGTTGGACTTTGTATTGGATGGTATACCTTAATAAAAAGTATAATTTTTAATAATTAATTTTTAATAAAATATATAATTTTATATACATATAAAATGATACATACATACGCACACACACACTCACATCACCAACACGTTCACCCAAATATTTAATTGTTTCGTTATGTTTGATATTTCTATTGTATTTCATACACAGGTCCTGAAGATGACAATAAATATTGTCGAAACGTCGACGCAAAATAGCTAAAATTTGTATTATTGACCGATCCTCACTAACCATCCACTAAAACATTCATTGATTGACGGTCACTAAAAATTTAAGGATTTATGTATACAATTAACCTACTGTCTAATGACAACCGCTTTCAATGAACTAAACGTCTGCTTGGTTTCTAATGTTAACTGTCGTCTCTTAGTCTCCACACGAGTTTGTCAGGTATGTTTTCGTTCAAGTCAAGTCGCAAATTGACTTTACTGAAGTCTAGCTTTTACTGACAGTAGATAGTTGTAGCTGTTGCTATATATAGTGGTGAGAGTGGTTAACGAAATCTTCTTGATAGTAGGTACGGTGTATTGTAAACTTTGTTTATGTTGTCCGTTCACCATTGACGTGATTCGTGGTTTGTGAAACAAATTTTGTAAAACATTCAGATGACTCTGTACGTTATTAGAAGATTACATGGGGCAACAAAATTGGTGCTTGCACGATTTTTCAGCGTTTTTGTACAAGTTAATTGTACTATTCAAAATTTCATTTTTACTGTCAGGAATATCTAAGTTCGCCTAGCTTTCAGTAGCTGTTAACTTGTCAGTGACTCTGAGAAGCTAAGTGATACATACAATTAGTCTGAAACAATGTGCTGCAGATGAAATAGTAAGACATGAAACGGTTCCCGCATATTGTAGTGGAGGCAGGGAAGGCAGTGTAGGATGTGGGTTGTGGAGTGACCAACCATGACACATGACCACGTGATACACCACCTATGTCGTTGTTCTGAACACAAAATAATTGGTCCTTAAACAACGGTTCAAAGCTACGCACGCGCAATGAGTTCTTTTGACACAGAGCAACCGGACAGCCGTTTCATGTCTAATTATTTTCGCTGTACGTGTTCTAATTTATATTGCACGACTTCTTATAAAACCACTTTAACAAATAAAATCGTTACTTTCACCTGGTACAGGCGATCGTTTGATTCCGTTTGGTTCAGAAACAACAGGTTCTTGAAATCCTTACGTTCAGGCCAAACGCAAAATCGAAATTTATCGTGAAAAAAGTCGTTCTGTCTCGTGTGTTCTGTCATTATTAAGAACACCGTGGAAATACGATTTATTCATGCGTATGAACAATTATCCGTACGCAGAAAGGAACATTCGAGTTGTAAAGTAAGCATGTTCGGATAACGTAAACAAAGTTATAAACTGCATTTTCGACAGTTTCAGTTTTTATTACATTTTATGTTGAATTTTATATTAAATTTAATATTGTTTTATGTTGCAAACCCTTTAGGAATACAAACCCTTGTTCGTCAACAGTGTCCACAGGCAATATTTGTGCATTGCAGTGTTCACCAACTTAATTTGGTCTTGTTACACACTGCGAAAAATTAAAGAAGTTAAATCGTTTATTTGTAATTTAACTATGTTTCATAGTTTCTTCCGTAGATCTGCAGCTAGATCTGATTTACTCTGATAACGCCCTCACCCAACATCAACCGTTTGGAATTACCATTGGCGGGCGGTTTCAACAATTAAAAAACAATATCGTGCGGTTTCTCACGTTATCGAATGTGATTACCGGGATCCTGAGTCTGTAAGTGTTTCAGTTGGTCTCCTAAATATTTTAAAGTCTACATCTTTCATGTTTTACTTATCCGTATATGATAGAATTTTTGTATTCACTCAGCATTTGTTTAATTACTACAGGAAAAATCTAGCAGTGATGTAGATCTCTGCATAAATAAAATTAGGACAGTGAAAGAAAATATCGCATCACTGCGTTCAAATGAAGTGCTGCAAAACTGCATGGACGAATGTAGGTGCATGAATGCTGACCCCAATAATGCATTGCGGGAATCTGTAAGTGAAGTGCATAAACACGTTGATTATGAAATTCTTGATTCTGTAACTGTGCAACCAGACGTCCGATTCGGCGAATTTAAAAATACATATTTTTGTAGAGCTTCTAAATGAGAAAAATTTGTTGAATTTGGGAGGAATTTTCCTCAACTCCAGTTTTACAAGCTGAAATGTTTATTTATTAATTATCAAAATACCCTTATACCATATTGGTGTCGGGTAAAAAGCTGAAATGTTTGTTCCCAAAATCATTTGACTGGGCAACACTACGGAATGAATTATTGAACACTACAGCAGTGATGAAACACTTGCGTATGTTAAAGTGCTAGAATATATTGTGGAGAATCAATTCGATACTGTGTATGAACAAACATTAAGGTTACTTAAATTAGTACTAAGTATTCCAGTTACGTCAGACTCGACTGAGCATTTAATGAGAACAATGAAGAGAATCTAAAGTATCTTCGTATTGCTATGAAAAATAAAATATTATCACAATTGGCTACTTTGTCCATTGAAAAAGAACTGACAGTTATGAGCACAAGGGATCCAGCTTTCAAGGAAAGGGTAACAGATATTTTTGCAAACTTCAAAACGTGGCGTGTAGAACTCATTTACAAGAAAATATTGTTACGACGGTCTCCTCGCTTGTCATATGGTACAGCGGAAAACAAAATACAAGACTAAACTACAAATTTTATTAGTGGTTAAATAAATTTATGCTACACTCACTTGTTGCACACACCACTAGTCACTGTGACCCCGAATCGGGGCCACAGTGACTAGTGGTGTGTGCAACAAGTGAGTGTAGCATAAAAATACAAGACACCAACAAAGTCACTAATCACCAGCTTTAATTATCACAATTATAATATGCAATCAACAAATTATTCAACAAGATAATACTCATACAATAATTCAAGTTAATCTGTCCACACAAATAATAATGTCAAATAATAGAGCTCCGCACAAATCGCCACAATACTTCGAACCTCACTCGAATAAATCGCCACTTAAAGTGAAACTAAGCGGCAGCTGTCGTTGTTTAAATAGATAGCACAAGTGTTCCAGAATAATCCATAATACGCGTCAAAACTAGAAAGCACTGGAGCGTAATTACTTGCGGCCTTGAACACTGTGCGCGCAGACCGGTGAAGTTTGGAACAGCCTCGGTGGTTGACGCGTGACAAGTGTTACGTAATTGTCTTTCATCTCAATGTAGCAGCCATATGTACACACACACACACACACACATTACATCTTGGCTCTGCTGGGATAGCAGAGAAACGTGTAGAACGTTCTGTGATGGCATAACAATGTGAAAAGCCTGTGTAATGCCTACAGTAATCCGGATTTGTCATCATTAAAAGATGTTAGTAAAATTTATATTTTTCTAGTAGCTAGATTTGTCTAATTGAGATTCATAAACGACACCAGTAACAATACGATAGTTTTTTCTGGGTATTTAGGCCAAATTATATAACGTCGAAATGCGTGGGTTTCACACAGTCACTTAGATGTTACCTGATAGAGGTAGCGTTAACTCTACTTACCGTAGTTTTACTGGTCCATTATGAACGTTAACAATCTTAGTAAGAGGCTGCTTTTGGCTGTTATCTTTATGTCTACCCAAATTATTTTGTCACGCTTTATGACTGTTCATGACTGCGCGCGCGCACACACACAAACACGCACAGTGTAGTACTTTACGAATTACGCAGTCATATTAGTTTGCTGTCCTACTATGAATTTAATATGCATCAGACCTTACCAGACATGAAGAGCAGCTTAACCGGAAATGGATGAATGACCGACATCCACCAAAGACCGGTCAAAACCGGTCCTGAAGACAACACGCAGAGCGTGTCTAGTCCAAGAAAAAAAAAATTAAAAATTAAAACTACTACCGAACAACACGTCTGAGCTTTGAACGATGACTTCCCTTAGACAACCGACACGCGTTCCGAAAGGGCAACCTAATTTCTAACCGAATTTGTTAAACCTACAGGAAGCGTTCGGCCGAGTGAAAAGTGTGACGATCTGTCGTCACCTACCGTTAATATATAGTTCTGTACGCGCGCGTATGTGAGTGCGCTTACTATGCGTGTGAGAAGAGTAAACTTGTTTTCCAATTAGTCTGCAGTGTCACTCACTTTAAATCGATTAATCTTCTTCGTCAGCCTTTTAAGTGTGACAACATTTTTTTCAGCGATTACCAATTATATACGTACTCGCTTGCTCCAGTAATAGTTCTCGCCGTGTCGAAGTGTAACGGAAACTCGAGAATAAACAATGAATATAAATAACAAGCTAGCAGACGCCGCGCCGGCCGGGGACAAGAAAGTCATTTTAATAACCGCAATCCGGCCGTAACGTATTTCCTGGGTACTGAATAATTGCATCTGTTTAATTGTAACCAATTAACGGTGACTGCGCTCGTGTGTCACTTAAAACAAGTCCGCGACCGCTTTACTTTCACACTAATAATTTTTTTCTGCTTTCTAACTAATTAATTTTCATCCATTTATTTTAGAAAAAAAATGAGAGGTTATTCAGTAAGTTATTGGTTGGTAATATGTATAGGAAACGGTAAAACATATTATTCTAATGTGTTCCACTACTGGTAAACGTGTAATAAGTTCGCCGTGGTTAATGAGGTTGCCAAAAGTGGCAACGATATCACAGAGGCATAGTCGGACTAGTCTCCCAAATGTTTCCCGTAGTATAAAAATATTTAGTAAGCCTTTTTGTAGCTGTCTTTATAAATTTGTTTGAAATTATTATTTGTTGTAGAAAACTATTCTTTTTTTTAATATAATTAACGAATATTTCGTATGGAAATGGAAAATTGTATGATCTACATAAAATTCTACAGTTGAAACCATGGATCTGTTTCACGAATAAAAGTTTTATTTATCACTGTAAAACTGTCGCTTATGTACGCAGCGATTACATAACCGTAAAACATAATTTTATGAACCATAAAATTTCTTTTCTATATGAAAGAATATACCTCGTTATAACCAATGAAGGTTCCTTCCCTATTATAAGGAATGAATGTGACTCTTAAAGTACTGTTTAGCGAAAGGTATCCGAGACTTTATTAGTAATATTAATAAAAATAACTTTTTCAGTGAAGGTTAATGAGGATCGTTCAAAAATAACACAAATTTTAACTTATTTGTGTTATTTTTGACCGATCCTCACTAACCCTTCACTGAAAAATTCATTGATTGACGGTCACTACGAATTTAAGGATTTAATAATAATAACAATGCCTCTTATGTGTAGCACCGAAGCACTTTATCCAGGATAGGCTCCACTATGAGAGCCGTTAGGTACTGTGGTTAATATTACTGTTCAGTCGTCCATTGTTACCCCGGAATGTTATCGTAGGTACTGATAAGGACCGGATATAACTCATTACTCCCGGCCCGCATCAGACACCTTCGGGCACTTCTTGACAATCCTGCGCAGGCCGTTCTTCGCATGAACTTCGTTTGAATCACCCATCACCTTTCTAATCTCTTGTGATCCGGCTTCCTCAAGCTTGGCAATCCTAGTGAATCTGCTTCGAGTCAGCGTCAGACAGACCAGAATCTGCTCGAGACCGAAGCCCGGAAGGTGTGAATACCTCCCTGCGGAAGCTACGGCCTAGTGTGGCAATATACCGTTGCTTATATGGCGACCGCGCCAGTACGGCTCTAAGCTCCTGCGGGAGCCTCGGAGCCGCACTGCAGTCGTCGAGTCAGGCCATGCAATCAAAACAACCCAAATTTTTACTTGCACCCCCATCGTACAACATTGTTTGAGCCTACAAGCATCAATGTTCTATCACAGACTACTGTGTGCTTTTTGATCTTACACTTAGCCTAACGTTGTTGACAGCTGTTATAATATATTTAGTATACTCTATACGTTAAGAGATGTAATTATTTTATTCAAAGTCTTATATTAGTTGTGTACAAAATATTCCAAAGTTACAATTATCCTTTACTCCATAGGGAACAAAATATTGGGCAAATGTATAATAAGAACGAATTAAAAATGTCAAGGTAATTAGCTTTTTTTTAGTAAAAGTGTATCTCGTTAGAGTTTGAATAAATTGAATACATTTGTGGACACGGAAGCATGATACAGTCTGAAAAAGTATTTTCTACACTGTAGTATATAAGTCGATAGAACAAGCGAATACTTGCCCGTTTTTAATTTTTTTTGCAATCTTAGAACTGTAATCACTTTACCCAACACAGTTTACTGGGAACAAAAACTGTAGCCGAATTGTTATCATTAAAACGTTTTCCAAATATTCCTACTAACCACAAAAACAGTATTTCGTAAGTGGTATTCTTAAAGAGCGTTTCTCAAAGTTCGAGACGACAAATAATAATTTAGTCTAATAATATCGAAAAATAACAATAATGCTCCCTGTGTCCTTCTGACGTGTCTTCTGAAAAGAATTGTCGTGTGACTCCTCTCTGAAAATATTGTTTCAAAACACTACTTTAGTTTCATTTACCACAATCGCCGTGATGTCGAAGACATATTCGCAATTACGTACTTATTTTTTAAATGCTGCTTTTTGTAATTACTTTTCTAAAACGTGCACACACTATGGATGTGAGAGTTACATACCGACCAGCCAGCAAGGAAGAAGATTTCGGGAAATAATTTGATAAGAATTGGAATCGAAGAGAACTGAAATTTTGCCATTAAGCATTGAAAGCGCTAACGAGTAACCTTTAAGGTAGGTTAACATGCTACCTTTACACGCATTGACCATGATTTACTTTCAAACGTTCACCTTCCAGGGAATTCCGCGATTCCCACGTCGGAAATATTAATTCACACACCTTCGTGATTATTAACCAGCTGTCTAAGGTCGGTTTAATTTACGGAACGTAAACGCTGTATAATTTAACCAACGTAAGCGTATGAGGTGAACTGGGTATCAGTAGCATTGCGGACGACATGAGATACTATCAAAAACCATGGAAAGTACACGCGGATAAATTACTGCGGTGGATCGTATTCCACGTACGGCCCAGAGATACCCAGCCGTTTGGAAGGACAAGTCTTAAAATGTATAGACATGTGTAGGAAATCTTTTAGATCGAAACGCTGGATCTAAATCTGTTTGTTAGGCTTTCACGGCCGGCGTTATAACTGCATCCGGGCCGTGGTCTTCCATTGTCTGCTTCGTTACGGAAAACGTTGACTCGTACAGACGTTTCGCCCTCACTTGTGGAGGCCATCTTCAGATTGAAAAGAACTTAACGCACTGACAAGGTTTCCGTGAGTACACCACAGTACTGACACCTAGTCAGTGCGTTAAGTCCTTTTGACACTGAAGATGGCCATCACGGGTGAGGCCGAAACGTCTGTACGAAGCCTCTTCGTGACGTAGAACAAAATGGAAGAACACGGCTTTAATGTAATACCGGATACTATTTACATTAGCAGTTTTAGTAATTATTAGATCTAAACCTTGGAGGTGCAGAAGATGAAGAGGTGCTGAGGATTCTGTCCTTCATAAGATATGAGAATAAACTTTCGTCGGTTGAGAACGAATTGATAGACGTCGGAATCGGAACGTTTTATGGATTACAGTATTTTTTATCATGACTAGCAGGGGGCGGATGCAGTAGACAGTATTGGGGGAGGAAATTGTTGATTTGGGGAGTATTTTGAAAAGTTAGATCATTCTTTAAAGATCTAAAGTATAAACGATAGTAATGAGTGGAGATAAAATAGAGTTTGTTATCATCAACGTAATAGACTTATTACTGTATAAGAATTAATTCACATTTGTGTTTGTTAGTACAGTGTTCTTTTAATAATATTCACGTACAGTTTAAAATAAACACTACTCATTTAAGTTATATATTAAACTAAAATTAAGTACGCTGGTAAGGTGTAGTTGTTACAATTTAAAGTAAGTTTAGGGTAAAACCATAGGGGAGAAACCTCTATGACGATGTAGGCTGGTTATGTTTTGTTTTCTTTGTGATAATATACTTTTCGTGGTACTTCATATCATTATAATCTGGATTTACTTCCATTAATTGAAAATATTGTTTCCAACCAGATTTCATTTATGTACTGCTGAACTATTAACTTAAAATGTAATGAGTCCCTCTGCAACTAGGCAGTTATTGTCATGCTGATAAAACATGTCTTATGTGGACAAAAAACAAAATTTTCAAAGCAACTGGTGATCCGTATGTAACTGAAGTTTTGTAACCGTTTTTTGTCTAAAGAAGAAATTTAGGGTCACCGAAAAGCCTCCTTGAAAACTTTCCAAGTATAAACTATGGTCGGCCTCACAGCTTCCGGAAAACCACGGTGGACCTGGTACTATGAAGACACGAATACATGTCATTCGCCACCAGCGACAATCGCCACCAGCTTAAAATTTGTGACAATCGCTACCCACTGTCCCCGGCTCCCTCTCCTGAGGCAATGACCGCTGGAATAATAACGGGAAATTCCCCAGGACCATCCCCTCCGCCCGCTAGCCCAGCTTTCTCTCATTATTGCTCTGAGTGTCATAGTGTTCCGGTCATAGTTATTTAGTGCATTCTAGTTATGTTTGATATGGAAGTGTCAACGAACAGTCACGGGAAGCCATGCGCACACTACCAAGGTAACGCGTACAACGTTAAAAGGACCAAAGAAGATGGGACTGTAACTTGGTGCTGTTCAAGACAGAGATCGACACGTTGCCGAGGATCAATCAAGAGTCAACGTGGTGAAGTGCTGTGTTCAGGCGAGCATCAATGTGGACCTCCGGATGATGCTCGCTCAGAAGTATTGAAGGCTCTCAATCAGGCGAAGAAGCGAGCACGCGACGAGGACACGCCAATTTCTAAAATATACTCCGAACAAATGGGTAATCTCCACAACATGGGCTAGGATTTTGTAACCGAAATGCCAGATCAGCAAGTTACGAAGAGGTCTTTATATCGCCACAGGGCCAAATCGCAAGGTAATCAACGAGAACCGGAATCATCTGAAGACGTTGTTCTGGAAATGGGAATGCTTACCATGACAGATGGAAGTAGTTTTCTTTTGAAAGATGACAACACAGGCGGGCGACTTATTATTTTTAGTGGAGTATTAGGAAAAGAAACTTTGAGAAGTAAGCAAGATTTTTTTATGGATGGTAGTTTTAAGAGTTGCAGTAAACAATTTTCGCAAATTTATACCATTCATGCAGTCTTTGGAAGCTCAAAAAACGAAACAAATATATATCCAGTTGTATTTCCTCTCTTGCCAAACAAAAGGAAAGAAACATATATTCGACTTTTCCGCCTTTTTATTGAGGCCATACCAGAGTGGAATCCAGCGACAGTGACAGTCGATTTTGAATCGGCAGCAATTTCTGCCCTTAAAGTTGTATTTCCCGCAGTAGAGGTAAAAGGTTGCTACTTCCACATGATAAAGTGCATCTGGAGAAAAGTTCAAGATTTGGGACTTGCTTGTGAGTATATGAAGAACGAAGAAGTGAGAATGATCATCCGCATGTGTGCTGCTTTGGCGTTTCTTCGGCCTGAGGATGTTCCCGACGGCTGGCTGGAAATACATTCCAGAGTGCCTGACAATGAATAACTTTCTGGATTTTTGGACTATTTCATGGAGAGATGGATGGAAAACGAAGAAGTTCCAGTCGAGCTTTGGAGTTGTTACAACAGGCGTCATCGAACCACCAACTCTGTCGAGGGATGGCACAATAAAATTAATACCGAACTTGGAAGACCGAATCCTCGAGTCAAGGACCTCATCAACTGTTTAAAGAAAGAAGCAAAGAGCACAGCATGTGCGCTAATAAGGGCCCAGCTCAACATGGAAGGTAAACGAAGGAAG
Source organism: Magicicada septendecula (assembly GCA_034769895.1). Lineage (NCBI taxonomy): Eukaryota > Metazoa > Arthropoda > Insecta > Hemiptera > Cicadidae > Magicicada > Magicicada septendecula. The sequence continues at coordinate 101,153,926 of CM068374.1, read as the reverse complement.
ACTGCTTACATGACTCTAGATGACAGACTGGAAAAACGGTTAAAAAATATGAAGAAAGCGGTGATATTGTCACTTGTTTGAAAACAATTTCTCATCTTTAAAAAATCTGAAGAGTTACTATAAAGTCCAGGAGCTTAAACGTTGACTTATGAGAGTAAAATATGTAAATATTGTAAATATTAGTGACGGAGCTTAATTTGAGCCCAATAATGTAAATAAAGTAAATATTAGTGACGGAGCTTAATTTGAGCGATTTTAAACACGCCTATATGCAATAGATATTGCATGTAGCAAGTCCAAAGCCTGTGAAAAGTGTGATGGGAATCAGTAAAATTCACTTGACTGTTCAAGGCAGACCAGGCCTGCGAAGCCCAAGCTTTAAATATTAACGAGAGGTGGTGGGGAAGCCCCTGCTGGTGGCGATTGTCCCTGGTGGCCATTGTCACTAGTGGCGATTTACAGGACACCGAAGACACTTGCGTTTACAAGATTGTCGCCACGGAATGCGCACGGACGCGCAGACATTCGCTACAAAGCGAAACAACCTCACACGTACCGCGTCGTCTGAATGAATCCTTCCATTCATTCCTGACGCTCCGAGCTCAAAATAGACAATAATAGTAAATTATATACGACTGGTAAAAATCTGATCGAAACTTAATAATACGTTTTGCTAGGAAACCTAAATAACCAACAACACAATTAAAACAGGCCGAACGGTATCTAGGAATATCTTTGAACACACGCACGGACGCACGCATGCACACACACACACACACACACACACACACACATACACTCGTATATATATAATTTGACGGAAATGCTAGATTAGTATACGTCTGGACAAGTGGCTTTGTCTCGGAAGTCGTTAAACTGGTTATAGCCGACACGCACTTCGACCTACAAGAGCGCGTACTCTGAGGAAGTACTCGTGTCTTCCTCCTGCTTGGCGCGATGAAACAGACTCGTGCGTACAGACAGACAGGCACGCATGTCACGCAAACAAGCGCGCGCGCCGCACCATCGTTCTCGGTAGCCTTGCATGCAGTTAATAATGACAACACGTTCAATGAGTAATGGCGGAAAAAGTTTCAAGATTGTTTATGCAACGTACGTTACAGTCTTATGTTGCCTCTCTGTCCGAGACGTGCTTCGCGCGTGTGTGGTCCGGTGTGTCTCCGTCCTTCGTCAGACTTTATGCAACGTACGTTACAGTCTTATATTGCCTCTCTGTCCGAGACGTGCTTCGCGCGTGTGTGGTCCGGTGTGTCACCGTCCTTCGTCAGACTTTATGCAACGTACGTTACAGTCTTATATGTCCGAGACGTGCTTCGCGCGTGTGTGGTCCGGTGTGTCTCCGTCATTCGTCAGACTTTATGCAACGTACGTTACAGTCTTATATGTCCGAGACGTGCTTCGCGCGTGTGTGGTCCGGTGTGTCACCGTCCTTCGTCAGACTTTATGCAACGTACGTTACAGTCTTATATTGCCTCTCTGTCCGAGACGTGCTTCGCGCGTGTGTGGTCCGGTGTGTCTCCGTCATTCGTCAGACTTTATGCAACGTACGTTACAGTCTTATATGTCCGAGACGTGCTTCGCGCGTGTGTGGTCCGGTGTGTCACCGTCCTTCGTCAGACTTTATGCAACGTACGTTACAGTCTTATATTGCCTCTCTGTCCGAGACGTGCTTCGCGCGTGTGTGGTCCGGTGTGTCTCCGTCATTCGTCAGACTTTATGCAACGTACGTTACAGTCTTATATGTCCGAGAAGTGCTTCGCGCGTGTGTGGTCCGGTGTGTCACCGTCCTTCGTCAGACTTTATGCAACGTACGTTACAGTCTTATATTGCCTCTCTGTCCGAGACGTGCTTCGCTCGTGTGTGGTCCGGTGTGTCACCGTCCTTCGTCAGACTTTATGCAACGTATGTTACAGTCTTATATTGCCTCTCTGTCCGAGACGTGCTCCGCGCGTGTGTGGTCCGGTGTGTCACCGTCCTTCGTCAGACTTTATGCAACGTATGTTACAGTCTTATATTGCCTCTCTGTCCGAGACGTGCTTCGCGCGTGTGTGGTCCAGTGTGTCTCCGTCCTTCGTCAGACTTTATGCAACGTATGTTACAGTCTTATATGTCCGAGACGTGCTTCCCGCGTGTGTGGTCCGGTGTGTCTCCGTCCTTCGTCAGACTTTATGCAACGTACGTTACAGTCTTATATTGCCTCTCTGTCCGAGACGTGCTTCGCGCGTGTGTGGTCCGGTGTGTCTCCGTCCTTCGTCAGACTTTATGCAACGTATGTTACAGTCTTATATGTCCGAGACGTGCTTCGCGCGTGTGTGGTCCGGTGTGTCTCCGTCCTTCGTCAGACTTTATGCAACGTATGTTACAGTCTTATATGTCCGAGACGTGCTTCGCGCGTGTGTGGTCCGGTGTGTCACCGTCCTTCGTCAGACTTTATGCAACGTACGTTACAGTCTTATATTGCCTCTCTGTCCGAGACGTGCTCCGCGCGTGTGTGGTCCGGTGTGTCACCGTCCTTCGTCAGACTTTATGCAACGTATGTTACAGTCTTATATTGCCTCTCTGTCCGAGACGTGCTTCGCGCGTGTGTGGTCCGGTGTGTCTCCGTCCTTCGTCAGACTTTATGCAACGTATGTTACAGTCTTATATGTCCGAGACGTGCTTCGCGCGTGTGTGGTCCGGTGTGTCTCCGTCCTTCGTCAGACTTTATGCAACGTATGTTACAGTCTTATATTGCCTCTCTGTCCGAGACGTGCTTCGCGCGTGTGTGGTCCGGTGTGTCTCCGTCCTTCGTCAGACTTTATGCAACGTACGTTACAGTCTTATATTGCCTCTCTGTCCGAGACGTGCTTCGCGCGTGTGTGGTCCGGTGTGTCTCCGTCCTTCGTCAGACTTTATGCAACGTACGTTACAGTCTTATATTGCCTCTCTGTCCGAGACGTGCTTCGCGCGTGTGTGGTCCGGTGTGTCCCCGTCCTTCGTCAGACTTTATGCAACGTATGTTACAGTCTTATATTGCCTCTCTGTCCGAGACGTGCTTCGCGCGTGTGTGGTCCGGTGTGTCTCCGTCCTTCGTCAGACTTTATGCAACGTATGTTACAGTCTTATATGTCCGAGACGTGCTTCGCGCGTGTGTGGTCCGGTGTGTCTCCGTCCTTCGTCAGACTTTATGCAACGTATGTTACAGTCTTATATTGCCTCTCTGTCCGAGACGTGCTTCGCGCGTGTGTGGTCCGGTGTGTCTCCGTCCTTCGTCAGACTTTATGCAACGTATGTTACAGTCTTATATTGCCTCTCTGTCCGAGACGTGCTTCGCGCGTGTGTGGTCCGGTGTGTCTCCGTCCTTCGTCAGACTTTATGCAACGTATGTTACAGTCTTATATGTCCGAGACGTGCTTCGCGCGTGTGTGGTCCGGTGTGTCTCCGTCCTTCGTCAGACTTTATGCAACGTATGTTACAGTCTTATATTGCCTCTCTGTCCGAGACGTGCTTCGCGCGTGTGTGGTCCGGTGTGTCTCCGTCCTTCGTCAGACTTTATGCAACGTAGGTTACAGTCTTATATTGCCTCTCTGTCCGAGACGTGCTTCGCGCGTGTGTGGTCCGGTGTGTCTCCGTCCTTCGTCAGACTTTATGCAACGTATGTTACAGTCTTATATTGCCTCTCTGTCCGAGACGTGCTTCGCGCGTGTGTGGTCCGGTGTGTCTCCGTCCTTCGTCAGACTTTATGCAACGTATGTTACAGTCTTATATTGCCTCTCTGTCCGAGACGTGCTTCGCGCGTGTGTGGTCCGGTGTGTCTCCGTCCTTCGTCAGACTTTATGCAACGTATGTTACAGTCTTATATTGCCTCTCGTTCCGAGACGTGCTTCGCGCGTGTGTGGTCCGGTGTGTCTCCGTCCTTCGTCAGACTTTATGCAACGTATGTTACAGTCTTATATTGCCTCTCTGTCCGAGACGTGCTTCGCGCGTGTGTGGTCCGGTGTGTCTCCGTCCTTCGTCAGACTTTATGCAACGTATGTTACAGTCTTATATTGCCTCTCTGTCCGAGACGTGCTTCGCGCGTGTGTGGTCCGGTGTGTCTCCGTCCTTCGTCAGACTTTATGCAACGTATGTTACAGTCTTATATTGCCTCTCTGTCCGAGACGTGCTTCGCGCGAGTGTGGTCCGGTGTGTCTCCGTCCTTCGTCAGAATTTATGCAACGTATGTTACAGTCTTATATTGCCTCTCTGTCCGAGACGTGCTTCGCGCGTGTGTGGTCCGGTGAGTCTCCGTCCTTCGTCAGACTTTATGCAACGTATGTTACAGTCTTATATTGCCTCCCTGTCCGAGACGTGCTTCGCGCGTGTGTGGTCCGGTGTGTCTCCGTCCTTCGTCAGACTTTATGCAACGTATGTTACAGTCTAATATTGCCTCTCTGTCCGAGACGTGCTTCGCGCGTGTGTGGTCCGGTGTGTCTCCGTCCTTCGTCAGACTTTATGCAACGTATGTTACAGTCTTATATTGCCTCTCTGTCCGAGACGTGCTTCGCGCGTGTGTGGTCCGGTGTGTCTCCGTCCTTCGTCAGACTTTATGCAACGTATGTTACAGTCTTATATTGCCTCTCTGTCCGAGACGTGCTTCGCGCGTGTGTGGTCCGGTGTGTCTCCGTCCTTCGTCAGACTTTATGCAACGTATGTTACAGTCTTATATTGCCTCTCTGTCCGAGACGTGCTTCGTGCGTGTGTGGTCCGGTGTGTCTCCGTCCTTCGTCAGACTTTATGCAACGTATGTTACAGTCTTATATGTCCGAGACGTGCTTCGCGCGTGTGTGGTCCGGTGTGTCTCCGTCCTCCGTCAGACTTTATGCAACGTATGTTACAGTCTTATATGTCCGAGACGTGCTTCGCGCGTGTGTGGTCCGGTGTGTCTCCGTCCTTCGTCAGACTTTATGCAACGTATGTTACAGTCTTATATGTCCGAGACGTGCTTAGCGCGTGTGTGGTCCGGTGTGTCTCCGTGCTTCGTCAGACTTTATGCAACGTATGTTACAGTCTTATATGTCCGAGACGTGCTTCGCGCGTGTGTGGTCCGGTGTGTCTCCGTCCTTCGTCAGACTTTATGCAACGTATGTTACAGTCTTATATGTCCGAGACGTGCTTCGCGCGTGTGTGGTCCGGTGTGTCTCCGTCCTTCGTCAGACTTTATGCAACGTATGTTACAGTCTTATATTGCCTCTCTGTCCGAGACGTGCTTCGCGCGTGTGTGGTCCGGTGTGTCTCCGTCCTTCGTCAGACTTTATGCAACGTATGTTACAGTCTTATATGTCCGAGACGTGCTTCGCGCGTGTGTGGTCCGGTGTGTCTCCGTCCTTCGTCAGACTTTATGCAACGTATGTTACAGTCTTATATGTCCGAGACGTGCTTCGCGCGTGTGTGGTCCGGTGTGTCACCGTCCTTCGTCAGACTTTATGCAACGTACGTTACAGTCTTATATTGCCTCTCTGTCCGAGACGTGCTCCGCGCGTGTGTGGTCCGGTGTGTCACCGTCCTTCGTCAGACTTTATGCAACGTATGTTACAGTCTTATATTGCCTCTCTGTCCGAGACGTGCTTCGCGCGTGTGTGGTCCGGTGTGTCTCCGTCCTTCGTCAGACTTTATGCAACGTATGTTACAGTCTTATATGTCCGAGACGTGCTTCGCGCGTGTGTGGTCCGGTGTGTCTCCGTCCTTCGTCAGACTTTATGCAACGTATGTTACAGTCTTATATTGCCTCTCTGTCCGAGACGTGCTTCGCGCGTGTGTGGTCCGGTGTGTCTCCGTCCTTCGTCAGACTTTATGCAACGTACGTTACAGTCTTATATTGCCTCTCTGTCCGAGACGTGCTTCGCGCGTGTGTGGTCCGGTGTGTCTCCGTCCTTCGTCAGACTTTATGCAACGTACGTTACAGTCTTATATTGCCTCTCTGTCCGAGACGTGCTTCGCGCGTGTGTGGTCCGGTGTGTCCCCGTCCTTCGTCAGACTTTATGCAACGTATGTTACAGTCTTATATTGCCTCTCTGTCCGAGACGTGCTTCGCGCGTGTGTGGTCCGGTGTGTCTCCGTCCTTCGTCAGACTTTATGCAACGTATGTTACAGTCTTATATGTCCGAGACGTGCTTCGCGCGTGTGTGGTCCGGTGTGTCTCCGTCCTTCGTCAGACTTTATGCAACGTATGTTACAGTCTTATATTGCCTCTCTGTCCGAGACGTGCTTCGCGCGTGTGTGGTCCGGTGTGTCTCCGTCCTTCGTCAGACTTTATGCAACGTATGTTACAGTCTTATATTGCCTCTCTGTCCGAGACGTGCTTCGCGCGTGTGTGGTCCGGTGTGTCTCCGTCCTTCGTCAGACTTTATGCAACGTATGTTACAGTCTTATATGTCCGAGACGTGCTTCGCGCGTGTGTGGTCCGGTGTGTCTCCGTCCTTCGTCAGACTTTATGCAACGTATGTTACAGTCTTATATTGCCTCTCTGTCCGAGACGTGCTTCGCGCGTGTGTGGTCCGGTGTGTCTCCGTCCTTCGTCAGACTTTATGCAACGTAGGTTACAGTCTTATATTGCCTCTCTGTCCGAGACGTGCTTCGCGCGTGTGTGGTCCGGTGTGTCTCCGTCCTTCGTCAGACTTTATGCAACGTATGTTACAGTCTTATATTGCCTCTCTGTCCGAGACGTGCTTCGCGCGTGTGTGGTCCGGTGTGTCTCCGTCCTTCGTCAGACTTTATGCAACGTATGTTACAGTCTTATATTGCCTCTCTGTCCGAGACGTGCTTCGCGCGTGTGTGGTCCGGTGTGTCTCCGTCCTTCGTCAGACTTTATGCAACGTATGTTACAGTCTTATATTGCCTCTCGTTCCGAGACGTGCTTCGCGCGTGTGTGGTCCGGTGTGTCTCCGTCCTTCGTCAGACTTTATGCAACGTATGTTACAGTCTTATATTGCCTCTCTGTCCGAGACGTGCTTCGCGCGTGTGTGGTCCGGTGTGTCTCCGTCCTTCGTCAGACTTTATGCAACGTATGTTACAGTCTTATATTGCCTCTCTGTCCGAGACGTGCTTCGCGCGTGTGTGGTCCGGTGTGTCTCCGTCCTTCGTCAGACTTTATGCAACGTATGTTACAGTCTTATATTGCCTCTCTGTCCGAGACGTGCTTCGCGCGAGTGTGGTCCGGTGTGTCTCCGTCCTTCGTCAGAATTTATGCAACGTATGTTACAGTCTTATATTGCCTCTCTGTCCGAGACGTGCTTCGCGCGTGTGTGGTCCGGTGTGTCTCCGTCCTTCGTCAGACTTTATGCAACGTATGTTACAGTCTTATATTGCCTCCCTGTCCGAGACGTGCTTCGCGCGTGTGTGGTCCGGTGTGTCTCCGTCCTTCGTCAGACTTTATGCAACGTATGTTACAGTCTAATATTGCCTCTCTGTCCGAGACGTGCTTCGCGCGTGTGTGGTCCGGTGTGTCTCCGTCCTTCGTCAGACTTTATGCAACGTATGTTACAGTCTTATATTGCCTCTCTGTCCGAGACGTGCTTCGCGCGTGTGTGGTCCGGTGTGTCTCCGTCCTTCGTCAGACTTTATGCAACGTATGTTACAGTCTTATATTGCCTCTCTGTCCGAGACGTGCTTCGCGCGTGTGTGGTCCGGTGTGTCTCCGTCCTTCGTCAGACTTTATGCAACGTATGTTACAGTCTTATATTGCCTCTCTGTCCGAGACGTGCTTCGTGCGTGTGTGGTCCGGTGTGTCTCCGTCCTTCGTCAGACTTTATGCAACGTATGTTACAGTCTTATATGTCCGAGACGTGCTTCGCGCGTGTGTGGTCCGGTGTGTCTCCGTCCTCCGTCAGACTTTATGCAACGTATGTTACAGTCTTATATGTCCGAGACGTGCTTCGCGCGTGTGTGGTCCGGTGTGTCTCCGTCCTTCGTCAGACTTTATGCAACGTATGTTACAGTCTTATATGTCCGAGACGTGCTTAGCGCGTGTGTGGTCCGGTGTGTCTCCGTCCTTCGTCAGACTTTATGCAACGTATGTTACAGTCTTATATGTCCGAGACGTGCTTCGCGCGTGTGTGGTCCGGTGTGTCTCCGTCCTTCGTCAGACTTTATGCAACGTATGTTACAGTCTTATATGTCCGAGACGTGCTTCGCGCGTGTGTGGTCCGGTGTGTCTCCGTCCTTCGTCAGACTTTATGCAACGTATGTTACAGTCTTATATTGCCTCTCTGTCCGAGACGTGCTTCGCGCGTGTGTGGTCCGGTGTGTCTCCGTCCTTCGTCAGACTTTATGCAACGTATGTTACAGTCTTATATGTCCGAGACGTGCTTCGCGCGTGTGTGGTCCGGTGTGTCTCCGTCCTTCGTCAGACTTTATGCAACGTATGTTACAGTCTTATATGTCCGAGACGTGCTTCGCGCGTGTGTGGTCCGGTGTGTCTCCGTCCTTCGTCAGACTTTATGCAACGTATGTTACAGTCTTATATGTCCGAGACGTGCTTCGCGCTTGTGTGGTCCGGTGTGACTCCGTCCTTCGTCAGACTTTATGCAACGTATGTTACAGTCTTATATTGCCTCTCTGTCCGAGACGTGCTTCGCGCGTGTGTGGTCCGGTGTGTCTCCGTCCTTCGTCAGACTTTATGCAACGTATGTTACAGTCTTATATGTCCGAGACGTGCTTCGCGCGTGTGTGGTCCGGTGTGTCTCCGTCCTTCGTCAGACTTTATGCAACGTATGTTACAGTCTTATATTGCCTCTCTGTCCGAGACGTGCTTCGCGCGTGTGTGGTCCGGTGTGTCTCCGTCCTTCGTCAGACTTTATGCAACGTATGTTACAGTCTTATATGTCCGAGACGTGCTTCGCGCGTGTGTGGTCCGGTGTGTCTCCGTCCTTCGTCAGACTTTATGCAACGTACGTTACAGTCTTATATTTCCTCTCTGTCCGAGACGTGCTTCGCGCGTGTGTGGTCCGGTGTGTCTCCGTCCTTCGTCAGACTTTATGCAACGTATGTTACAGTCTTATATTGCCTCTCTGTCCGAGACGTGCTTCGCGCGTGTGTGGTCCGGTGTGTCTCCGTCCTTCGTCAGACTTTATGCAACGTATGTTACAGTCTTATATTGCCTCTCTGTCCGAGACGTGCTTCGCGCGTGTGTGTTCCGGTGTGTCTCCGTCCTTCGTCAGACTTTATGCAACGTATGTTACAGTCATATATTGCCTCTCTGTCCGAGACGTGCTTCGCGCGTGTGTGGTCCGGTGTGTCTCCGTCCTTCGTCAGACTTTATGCAACGTATGTTACAGTCTTCTATTGCCTCTCTGTCCGAGACGTGCTTCGCGCGTGTGTGGTCCGGTGTGTCTCCGTCCTTCGTCAGACTTTATGCAACGTATGTTACAGTCTTATATTGCCTCTCTGTCCGAGACGTGCTTCGCGCGTGTGTGGTCCGGTGTGTCTCCGTCCTTCGTCAGACTTTATGCAACGTATGTTACAGTCTTATATTGCCTCTCTGTCCGAGACGTGCTTCTCGCGTGTGTGGTCCGGTGTGTCTCCGTCCTTCGTCAGACTTTATGCAACGTATGTTACAGTCTTATATTGCCTCTCTGTCCGAGACGTGCTTCGCGCGTGTGTGGTCCGGTGTGTCTCCGTCCTTCGTCAGACTTTATGCAACGTATGTTACAGTCTTATATTGCCTCTCTGTCCGAGACGTGCTTCGCGCGTGTGTGGTCCGGTGTGTCTCCGTCCTTCGTCAGACTTTATGCAACGTACGTTACAGTCTTATATTGCCTCTCTGTCCGAGAAGTGCTTCGCGCGTGTGTGGTCCGGTGTGTCTCCGTCCTTCGTCAGACTTTATGCAACGTATGTTACAGTCTTATATGTCCGAGACGTGCTTCGCGCGTGTGTGGTCCGGTGTGTCTCCGTCCTTCGTCAGACTTTATGCAACGTATGTTACAGTCTTATATGTCCGAGACGTGCTTCGCGCGTGTGTGGTCCGGTGTGTCTCCGTCCTTCGTCAGACTTTATGCAACGTATGTTACAGTCTTATATGTCCGAGACGTGCTTCGCGCGTGTGTGGTCCGGTGTGTCTCCGTCCTTCGTCAGACTTTATGCAACGTATGTTACAGTCTTATATTGCCTCTCTGTCCGAGACGTGCTTCGCGCGTGTGTGGTCCGGTGTGTCTCCGTCCTTCGTCAGACTTTATGCAACGTATGTTACAGTCTTATAGGTCCGAGACGTGCTTCGCGCGTGTGTGGTCCGGTGTGTCTCCGTCCTTCGTCAGACTTTATGCAACGTATGTTACAGTCTTATATTGCCTCTCTGTCCGAGACGTGCTTCGCGCGTGTGTGGTCCGGTGTGTCTCCGTCCTTCGTCAGACTTTATGCAACGTAGGTTACAGTCTTATATTGCCTCTCTGTCCGAGACGTGCTTCGCGCGTGTGTGGTCCGGTGTGTCTCCGTCCTTCGTCAGACTTTATGCAACGTATGTTACAGTCTTATATTGCCTCTCTGTCCGAGACGTGCTTCGCGCGTGTGTGGTCCGGTGTGTCTCCGTCCTTCGTCAGACGTTATGCAACGTATGTTACAGTCTTATATTGCCTCTCTGTCAGAGACGTGCTTCGCGCGTGTGTGGTCCGGTGTGTCTCCGTCCTTCGTCAGACTTTATGCAACGTATGTTACAGTCTTATATTGCCTCTCTGTCCGAGACGTGCTTCGCGCGTGTGTGGTCCGGTGTGTCTCCGTCCTTCGTCAGACTTTATGCAACGTATGTTACAGTTTTATATTGCCTCTCTGTCCGAGACGTGCTTCGCGCGTGTGTGGTCCGGTGTGTCTCCGTCCTTCGTCAGACTTTATGCAACGTATGTTACAGTCTTATATTGCCTCTCTGTCCGAGACGTGCTTCGCGCGTGTGTGGTCCGGTGTGTCTCCGCCCTTCGTCAGACTTTATGCAACGTATGTTACAGTCTTATATTGCCTCTCTGTCCGAGACTTGCTTCGCGCGTGTGTGGTCCGGTGTGTCTCCGTCCTTCGTCAGACTTTATGCAACGTATGTTACAGTCTTATATTGCCTCTCTGTCCGAGACGTACTTCGCGCGTGTGTGGTCCGGTGTGTCTCCGTCCTTCGTCAGACTTTATGCAACGTATGTTACAGTCTTATATTGCCTCTCTGTCCGAGACGTGCTTCGCGCGTGTGTGGTCCGGTGTGTCTCCGTCCTTCGTCAGACTTTATGCAACGTATGTTACAGTCTTATATTGCCTCTCTGTCCGAGACGTGCTTCGCGCGTGTGTGGTCCGGTGTGTCTCCGTCCTTCGTCAGAATTTATGCAACGTATGTTACAGTCTTATATTGCCTCTCTGTCCGAGACGTGCTTCGCGCGTGTGTGGTCCGGTGTGTCTCCGTCCTTCGTCAGACTTTATGCAACGTATGTTACAGTCTTATATTGCCTCTCTGTCCGAGACGTGCTTCGCGCGTGTGTGGTCCGGTGTGTCTCCGTCCTTCGTCAGACTTTATGCAACGTATGTTACAGTCTTATATGTCCGAGACGTGCTTCGCGCGTGGGTGGTCCGGTGTGTCTCCGTCCTTCGTCAGACTTTATGCAACGTATGTTACAGTCTTATATGTCAGAGACGTGCTTCGCGCGTGTGTGGTCCGGTGTGTCTCCGTCCTTCGTCAGACTTTATGCAACGTATGTTACAGTCTTATATGTCCGAGACGTGCTTCGCGCGTGTGTGGTCCGGTGTGTCTCCGTCCTTCGTCAGACTTTATGCAACGTATGTTACAGTCTTATATGTCCGAGACGTACTTCGCGCGTGTGTGGTCCGGTGTGTCTACGTCCTTCGTCAGACTTTATGCAACGTATGTTACAGTCTTATATGTCCGAGACGTGCTTCGCGCGTGTGTGGTCCGGTGTGTCTCCGTCCTTCGTCAGACTTTATGCAACGTATGTTACAGTCTTATATGTCCGAGACGTGCTTCGCGCGTGTGTGGTCCGGTGTGTCTCCGTCCTTCGTCAGACTTTATGCAACGTATGTTACAGTCTTATATGTCCGAGACGTGCTTCGCGCGTGTGTGGTCCGGTGTGTCTCCGTCCTTCGTCAGACTTTATGCAACGTATGTTACAGTCTTATATTGCCTCTCTGTCCGAGACGTGCTTCGCGCGTGTGTGGTCCGGTGTGTCTCCGTCCTTCGTCAGACTTTATGCAACGTATGTTACAGTCTTATATGTCCGAGACGTGCTTCGCGCGTGTGTGGTCCGGTGTGTCTCCGTCCTTCGTCAGACTTTATGCAACGTATGTTACAGTCTCATATTGCCTCTCTGTCCGAGACGTGCTTCGCGCGTGTGTGGTCCGGTGTGTCTCCGTCCTTCGTCAGACTTTATGCAACGTATGTTACAGTCTTATATGTCCGAGACGTGCTTTGCGCGTGTGTGGTCCGGTGTGTCTCCGTCCTTCGTCAGACTTTATGCAACGTATGTTACAGTCTTATATGTCCGAGACGTGCTTCGCGCGTGTGTGGTCCGGTGTGTCTCCGTCCTTCGTCAGACTTTGTGCAACGTATGTTACAGTCTTATATTGCCTCTCTGTCCGAGACGTGCTTCGCGCGTGTGTGGTCCGGTGTGTCTCCGTCCTTCGTCAGACTTTATGCAACGTATGTTACAGTCTTATATTGCCTCTCTGTCCGAGACGTGCTTCGCGCGTGTGTGGTCCGGTGTGTCTCCGTCCTTCGTCAGACTTTATGCAACGTATGTTACAGTCTTATATTGCCTCTCTGTCCGAGACGTGCTTCGCGCGTGTGTGGTCCGGTGTGTCTCCGTCCTTCGTCAGACTTTATGCAACGTATGTTACAGTCTTATATTGCCTCTCTGTCCGAGACGTGCTTCTCGCGTGTGTGGTCCGGTGTGTCTCCGTCCTTCGTCAGACTTTATGCAACGTATGTTACAGTCTTATATTGCCTCTCTGTCCGAGACGTGCTTCGCGCGTGTGTGGTCCGGTGTGTCTCCGTCCTTCGTCAGACTTTATGCAACGTATGTTACAGTCTTATATTGCCTCTCTGTCCGAGACGTGCTTCGCGCGTGTGTGGTCCGGTGTGTCTCCGTCCTTCGTCAGACTTTATGCAACGTATGTTACAGTCTTATATGTCCGAGACGTGCTTCGCGCGTGTGTGGTCCGGTGTGTCTCCGTCCTTCGTCAGACTTTATGCAACGTATGTTACAGTCTTATATGTCCGAGACGTGCTTCGCGCGTGTGTGGTCCGGTGTGTCTCCGTCCTTCGTCAGACTTTATGCAACGTATGTTACAGTCTTATATGTCCGAGACGTGCTTCGCGCGTGTGTGGTCCGGTGTGTCTCCGTCCTTCGTCAGACTTTATGCAACGTATGTTACAGTCTTATATTGCCTCTCTGTCCGAGACGTGCTTCGCGCGTGTGTGGTCCGGTGTGTCTCCGTCCTTCGTCAGACTTTATGCAACGTATGTTACAGTCTTATATGTCCGAGACGTGCTTCGCGCGTGTGTGGTCCGGTGTGTCTCCGTCCTTCGTCAGACTTTATGCAACCTATGTTACAGTCTTATATGTCCGAGACGTGCTTCGCGCGTGTGTGTTCCGGTGTGACTCCGTCCTTCGTCAGACTCTATGCAACGTATGTTACAGTCTTATATTGCCTCTCTGTCCGAGACGTGCTTCGCGCGTGTGTGGTCCGGTGTGTCTCCGTCCTTCGTCAGACTTTATGCAACGTATGTTACAGTCTTATATGTCCGAGACGTGCTTCGCGCGTATGTGGTCCGGTGTGTCTCCGTCCTTCGTCAGACTTTATGCAACGTATGTTACAGTCTTATATGTCCGAGACGTGCTTCGCGCGTGTGTGGTCCAGTGTGTCTCCGTCCTTCGTCAGACTTTATGCAACGTATGTTACAGTCTTATATGTCCGAGACGTGCTTCGCGCGTGTGTGGTCCGGTGTGTCTCCGTCCTTCGTCAGACTTTATGCAACGTATGTTATAGTCTTATATTGCCTCTCTGTCCGAGACGTGCTTCGCGCGTGTGTGGTCCGGTGTGTCTCCGTCCTTCGTCAGACTTTATGCAACGTATGTTACAGTCTTATATGTCCGAGACGTGCTTCGCGCGTGTGTGGTCCGGTGTGTCTCCGTCCTTCGTCAGACTTTATGCAACGTATGTTACAGTCTTATATTGCCTCTCTGTCCGAGACGTGCTTCGCGCGTGTGTGGTCCGGTGTGTCTCCGTCCTTCGTCAGACTTTATGCAACGTATGTTACAGTCTTATATGTCCGAGACGTGCTTCGCGCGTGTGTGGTCCGGTGTGTCTCCGTCCTTCGTCAGACTTTATGCAACGTATGTTACAGTCTTATATGTCCGAGACGTGCTTCGCGCGTGTGTGGTCCGGTGTGTCTCCGTCCTTCGTCAGACTTTATGCAACGTATGTTACAGTCTTATATTGCCTCTCTGTCCGAGACGTGCTTCGCGCGTGTGTGGTCCGGTGTGTCTCCGGCCTTCGTCAGACATTGTGCAACGTATGTTACAGTCTTATATGTCCGAGACGTGCTTCGCGCGTGTGTGGTCCGGTGTGTCTCCGTCCTTCGTCAGACTTTATGCAACGTATGTTACAGTCTTATATTGCCTCTCTGTCCGAGACGTGCTTCGCGCGTGTGTGGTCCGGTGTGTCTCCGTCCTTCGTCAGACTTTATGCAACGTATGTTACAGTCTTATATTGCCTCCCTGTCCGAGACGTGCTTAGCGCGTGTGTGGTCCGGTGTGTCTCCGTCCTTCGTCAGACTTTATGCAACGTATGTTACAGTCTTATATTGCCTCTCTGTCCGAGACGTGCTTCGCGCGTGTGTGGTCCGGTGTGTCTCCGTCCTTCGTCAGACTTTATGCAACGTATGTTACAGTCTTATATTGCCTCTCTGTCCGAGACGTGCTTCGCGCGTGTGTGGTCCGGTGTGTCTCCGTCCTTTGTCAGACTTTATGCAACGTATGTTAGAGTCTTATATTGCCTCTCTGTCCGAGACGTGCTTCGCGCGTGTGTGGTCCGGTGTGTCTCCGTCCTTCGACAGACTTTATGCAACGTATGTTACAGTCGTATATTGCCTCTCTGTCCGAGACGTGCTTCGCGCGTGTGTGGTCCGGTGTGTCTCCGTCCTTCGTCAGACTTTATGCAACGTACGTTACAGTCTTATATTGCCTCTCTGTCCGAGACGTGCTTCGCGCGTGTGTGGTCCGGTGTGTCTCCGTCCTTCGTCAGACTTTATGCAACGTACGTTACAGTCTTATATTGCCTCTCTGTCCGAGACGTGCTTCGCGCGTGTGTGGTCCGGTGTGTCTCCGTCCTTCGTCAGACTTTATGCAACGTACGTTACAGTCTTATATTGCCTCTCTGTCCGAGACGTGCTTCGCGCGTGTGTGGTCCGGTGTGTCTCCGTCCTTCGTCAGACTTTATGCAACGTACGTTACAGTCTTATATTGCCTCTCTGTCCGAGACGTGCTTCGCGCGTGTGTGGTCCGGTGTGTCTCCGTCCTTCGTCAGACTTTATGCAACGTACGTTACAGTCTTATATTGCCTCTCTGTCCGAGACGTGCTTCGCGCGTGTGTGGTGCGGTGTGTCTCCGTCCTTCGTCAGACTTTATGCAACGTATGTTACAGTCTTATATTGCCTCTCTGTCCGAGACTTGCTTCGCGCGTGTGTGGTCCGGTGTGTCTCCGTCCTTCGTCAGACTTTATGCAACGTACGTTACAGTCTTATATTGCCTCTCTGTCCGAGACGTGCTTCGCGCGTGTGTGGTCCGGTGTGTCTCCGTCCTTCGTCAGACTTTATGCAACGTATGTTACAGTCTTATATTGCCTCTCTGTCCGAGACGTGCTTCGCGCGTGTGTGGTCCGGTGTGTCTCCGTCCTTCGTCAGACTTTATGCAACGTATGTTACAGTCTTATATTGCCTCTCTGTCCGAGACGTGCTTCGCGCGTGTGTGGTCCGGTGTGTCTCCGTCCTTCGTCAGACTTTATGCAACGTATGTTACAGTCTTATATTGCCTCTCTGTCCGAGACGTGCTTCGCGCGTGTGTGGTCCGGTGTGTCTCCGTCCTTCGTCAGACTTTATGCAACGTATGTTACAGTCTTATATGTCCGAGACGTGCTTCGCGCGTGTGTGGTCCGGTGTGTCTCCGTCCTTCGTCAGACTTTATGCAACGTATGTTACAGTCTTATATGTCCGAGACGTACTTCGCGCGTGTGTGGTCCGGTGTGTCTACGTCCTTCGTCAGACTTTATGCAACGTATGTTACAGTCTTATATGTCCGAGACGTGCTTCGCGCGTGTGTGGTCCGGTGTGGCTCCGTCCTTCGTCAGACTTTATGCAACGTATGTTACAGTCTTATATTGCCTCTCTGTCCGAGACGTGCTTCGCGCGTGTGTGGTTCGGTGTGTCTCCGTCCTTCGTCAGACTTTATGCAACGTATGTTACAGTCTTATATGTCCGAGACGTGCTTCGCGCGTGTGTGGTCCGGTGTGTCTCCGTCCTTCGTCAGACTTTATGCAACGTATGTTACAGTCTTATATGTCCGAGACGTGCTTCGCGCGTGTGTGGTCCGGTGTGTCTCCGTCCTTCGTCAGACTTTATGCAACGTATGTTACAGTCTTATATGTCCGAGACGTGCTTCGCGCGTGTGTGGTCCGGTGTGTCTCCGTCCTTCGTCAGACTTTATGCAACGTATGTTACAGTCTTATATTGCCTCTCTGTCCGAGACGTGCTTCGCGCGTGTGTGGTCCGGTGTGTCTCCGTCCTTCGTCAGACTTTATGCAACGTATGTTACAGTCTTATATGTCCGAGACGTGCTTCGCGCGTGTGTGGTCCGGTGTGTCTCCGTCCTTCGTCAGACTTTATGCAACGTATGTTACAGTCTCATATTGCCTCTCTGTCCGAGACGTGCTTCGCGCGTGTGTGGTCCGGTGTGTCTCCGTCCTTCGTCAGACTTTATGCAACGTATGTTACAGTCTTATATGTCCGAGACGTGCTTTGCGCGTGTGTGGTCCGGTGTGTCTCCGTCCTTCGTCAGACTTTATGCAACGTATGTTACAGTCTTATATGTCCGAGACGTGCTTCGCGCGTGTGTGGTCCGGTGTGTCTCCGTCCTTCGTCAGACTTTGTGCAACGTATGTTACAGTCTTATATTGCCTCTCTGTCCGAGACGTGCTTCGCGCGTGTGTGGTCCGGTGTGTCTCCGTCCTTCGTCAGACTTTATGCAACGTATGTTACAGTCTTATATTGCCTCTCTGTCCGAGACGTGCTTCGCGCGTGTGTGGTCCGGTGTGTCTCCGTCCTTCGTCAGACTTTATGCAACGTACGTTACAGTCTTATATTGCCTCTCTGTCCGAGACGTGCTTCGCGCGTGTGTGGTCCGGTGTGTCTCCGTCCTTCGTCAGACTTTATGCAACGTATGTTACAGTCTTATATTGCCTCTCTGTCCGAGACGTGCTTCGCGCGTGTGTGGTCCGGTGTGTCTCCGTCCTTCGTCAGACTTTATGCAACGTATGTTACAGTCTTATATGTCCGAGACGTGCTTCGCGCGTGTGTGGTCCGGTGTGTCTCCGTCCTTCGTCAGACTTTATGCAACGTATGTTACAGTCTTATATGTCCGAGACGTGCTTCGCGCGTGTGTGGTCCGGTGTGTCTCCGTCCTTCGTCAGACTTTATGCAACGTATGTTACAGTCTTATATGTCCGAGACGTGCTTCGCGCGTGTGTGGTCCGGTGTGACTCCGTCCTTCGTCAGACTTTATGCAACGTATGTTACAGTCTTATATTGCCTCTCTGTCCGAGACGTGCTTCGCGCGTGTGTGGTCCGGTGTGTCTCCGTCCTTCGTCAGACTTTATGCAACGTATGTTACAGTCTTATATGTCCGAGACGTGCTTCGCGCGTGTGTGGTCCGGTGTGTCTCCGTCCTTCGTCAGACTTTATGCAACGTATGTTACAGTCTTATATTGCCTCTCTGTCCGAGACGTGCTTCGCGCGTGTGTGGTCCGGTGTGTCTCCGTCCTTCGTCAGACTTTATGCAACGTAGGTTACAGTCTTATATTGCCTCTCTGTCCGAGACGTGCTTCGCGCGTGTGTGGTCCGGTGTGTCTCCGTCCTTCGTCAGACTTTATGCAACTTATGTTACAGTCTTATATTGCCTCTCTGTCCGAGACGTGCTTCGCGCGTGTGTGGTCCGGTGTGTCTCCGTCCTTCGTCAGACGTTATGCAACGTATGTTACAGTCTTATATTGCCTCTCTGTCAGAGACGTGCTTCGCGCGTGTGTGGTCCGGTGTGTCTCCGTCCTTCGTCAGACTTTATGCAACGTATGTTACAGTCTTATATTGCCTCTCTGTCCGAGACGTGCTTCGCGCGTGTGTGGTCCGGTGTGTTTCCGTCCTTCGTCAGACTTTATGCAACGTATGTTACAGTTTTATATTGCCTCTCTGTCCGAGACGTGCTTCGCGCGTGTGTGGTCCGGTGTGTCTCCGTCCTTCGTCAGACTTTATGCAACGTATGTTACAGTCTTATATTGCCTCTCTGTCCGAGACGTGCTTCGCGCGTGTGTGGTCCGGTGTGTCTCCGTCCTTCGTCAGACTTTATGCAACGTATGTTACAGTCTTATATTGCCTCTCTGTCCGAGACGTGCTTCGCGCGTGTGTGGTCCGGTGTGTCTCCGCCCTTCGTCAGACTTTATGCAACGTATGTTACAGTCTTATATTGCCTCTCTGTCCGAGACTTGCTTCGCGCGTGTGTGGTCCGGTGTGTCTCCGTCCTTCGTCAGACTTTATGCAACGTATGTTACAGTCTTATATTGCCTCTCTGTCCGAGACGTGCTTCGCGCGTGTGTGGTCCGGTGTGTCTCCGTCCTTCGTCAGACTTTATGCAACGTACGTTACAGTCTTATATTGCCTCTCTGTCCGAGACGTGCTTCGCGCGTGTGTGGTCCGGTGTGTCTCCGTCCTTCGTCAGACTTTATGCAACGTATGTTACAGTCTTATATGTCCGAGACGTGCTTCGCGCGTGTGTGGTCCGGTGTGTCTCCGTCCTTCGTCAGACTTTATGCAACGTATGTTACAGTCTTATATGTCCGAGACGTGCTTCGCGCGTGTGTGGTCCGGTGTGTCTCCGTCCTTCGTCAGACTTTATGCAACGTATGTTACAGTCTTATATGTCCGAGACGTGCTTCGCGCGTGTGTGGTCCGGTGTGTCTCCGTCCTTCGTCAGACTTTATGCAACGTATGTTACAGTCTTATATTGCCTCTCTGTCCGAGACGTGCTTCGCGCGTGTGTGGTCCGGTGTGTCTCCGTCCTTCGTCAGACTTTATGCAACGTATGTTACAGTCTTATATGTCCGAGACGTGCTTCGCGCGTGTGTGGTCCGGTGTGTCTCCGTCCTTCGTCAGACTTTATGCAACGTATGTTACAGTCTTATATTGCCTCTCTGTCCGAGACGTGCTTCGCGCGTGTGTGGTCCGGTGTGTCTCCGTCCTTCGTCAGACTTTATGCAACGTAGGTTACAGTCTTATATTGCCTCTCTGTCCGAGACGTGCTTCGCGCGTGTGTGGTCCGGTGTGTCTCCGTCCTTCGTCAGACTTTATGCAACGTATGTTACAGTCTTATATTGCCTCTCTGTCCGAGACGTGCTTCGCGCGTGTGTGGTCCGGTGTGTCTCCGTCCTTCGTCAGACGTTATGCAACGTATGTTACAGTCTTATATTGCCTCTCTGTCAGAGACGTGCTTCGCGCGTGTGTGGTCCGGTGTGTCTCCGTCCTTCGTCAGACTTTATGCAACGTATGTTACAGTCTTATATTGCCTCTCTGTCCGAGACGTGCTTCGCGCGTGTGTGGTCCGGTGTGTCTCCGTCCTTCGTCAGACTTTATGCAACGTATGTTACAGTTTTATATTGCCTCTCTGTCCGAGACGTGCTTCGCGCGTGTGTGGTCCGGTGTGTCTCCGTCCTTCGTCAGACTTTATGCAACGTATGTTACAGTCTTATATTGCCTCTCTGTCCGAGACGTGCTTCGCGCGTGTGTGGTCCGGTGTGTCTCCGTCCTTCGTCAGACTTTATGCAACGTATGTTACAGTCTTATATTGCCTCTCTGTCCGAGACGTGCTTCGCGCGTGTGTGGTCCGGTGTGTCTCCGCCCTTCGTCAGACTTTATGCAACGTATGTTACAGTCTTATATTGCCTCTCTGTCCGAGACTTGCTTCGCGCGTGTGTGGTCCGGTGTGTCTCCGTCCTTCGTCAGACTTTATGCAACGTATGTTACAGTCTTATATTGCCTCTCTGTCCGAGACGTACTTCGCGCGTGTGTGGTCCGGTGTGTCTCCGTCCTTCGTCAGACTTTATGCAACGTATGTTACAGTCTTATATTGCCTCTCTGTCCGAGACGTGCTTCGCGCGTGTGTGGTCCGGTGTGTCTCCGTCCTTCGTCAGACTTTATGCAACGTATGTTACAGTCTTATATTGCCTCTCTGTCCGAGACGTGCTTCGCGCGTGTGTGGTCCGGTGTGTCTCCGTCCTTCGTCAGAATTTATGCAACGTATGTTACAGTCTTATATTGCCTCTCTGTCCGAGACGTGCTTCGCGCGTGTGTGGTCCGGTGTGTCTCCGTCCTTCGTCAGACTTTATGCAACGTATGTTACAGTCTTATATTGCCTCTCTGTCCGAGACGTGCTTCGCGCGTGTGTGGTCCGGTGTGTCTCCGTCCTTCGTCAGACTTTATGCAACGTATGTTACAGTCTTATATGTCCGAGACGTGCTTCGCGCGTGGGTGGTCCGGTGTGTCTCCGTCCTTCGTCAGACTTTATGCAACGTATGTTACAGTCTTATATGTCCGAGACGTGCTTCGCGCGTGTGTGGTCCGGTGTGTCTCCGTCCTTCGTCAGACTTTATGCAACGTATGTTACAGTCTTATATGTCCGAGACGTGCTTCGCGCGTGTGTGGTCCGGTGTGTCTCCGTCCTTCGTCAGACTTTATGCAACGTATGTTACAGTCTTATATGTCCGAGACGTACTTCGCGCGTGTGTGGTCCGGTGTGTCTACGTCCTTCGTCAGACTTTATGCAACGTATGTTACAGTCTTATATGTCCGAGACGTGCTTCGCGCGTGTGTGGTCCGGTGTGTCTCCGTCCTTCGTCAGACTTTATGCAACGTATGTTACAGTCTTATATGTCCGAGACGTGCTTCGCGCGTGTGTGGTCCGGTGTGTCTCCGTCCTTCGTCAGACTTTATGCAACGTATGTTACAGTCTTATATGTCCGAGACGTGCTTCGCGCGTGTGTGGTCCGGTGTGTCTCCGTCCTTCGTCAGACTTTATGCAACGTATGTTACAGTCTTATATTGCCTCTCTGTCCGAGACGTGCTTCGCGCGTGTGTGGTCCGGTGTGTCTCCGTCCTTCGTCAGACTTTATGCAACGTATGTTACAGTCTTATATGTCCGAGACGTGCTTCGCGCGTGTGTGGTCCGGTGTGTCTCCGTCCTTCGTCAGACTTTATGCAACGTATGTTACAGTCTCATATTGCCTCTCTGTCCGAGACGTGCTTCGCGCGTGTGTGGTCCGGTGTGTCTCCGTCCTTCGTCAGACTTTATGCAACGTATGTTACAGTCTTATATGTCCGAGACGTGCTTTGCGCGTGTGTGGTCCGGTGTGTCTCCGTCCTTCGTCAGACTTTATGCAACGTATGTTACAGTCTTATATGTCCGAGACGTGCTTCGCGCGTGTGTGGTCCGGTGTGTCTCCGTCCTTCGTCAGACTTTGTGCAACGTATGTTACAGTCTTATATTGCCTCTCTGTCCGAGACGTGCTTCGCGCGTGTGTGGTCCGGTGTGTCTCCGTCCTTCGTCAGACTTTATGCAACGTATGTTACAGTCTTATATTGCCTCTCTGTCCGAGACGTGCTTCGCGCGTGTGTGGTCCGGTGTGTCTCCGTCCTTCGTCAGACTTTATGCAACGTATGTTACAGTCTTATATTGCCTCTCTGTCCGAGACGTGCTTCGCGCGTGTGTGGTCCGGTGTGTCTCCGTCCTTCGTCAGACTTTATGCAACGTATGTTACAGTCTTATATTGCCTCTCTGTCCGAGACGTGCTTCTCGCGTGTGTGGTCCGGTGTGTCTCCGTCCTTCGTCAGACTTTATGCAACGTATGTTACAGTCTTATATTGCCTCTCTGTCCGAGACGTGCTTCGCGCGTGTGTGGTCCGGTGTGTCTCCGTCCTTCGTCAGACTTTATGCAACGTATGTTACAGTCTTATATGTCCGAGACGTGCTTCGCGCGTGTGTGGTCCGGTGTGTCTCCGTCCTTCGTCAGACTTTATGCAACGTATGTTACAGTCTTATATGTCCGAGACGTGCTTCGCGCGTGTGTGGTCCGGTGTGTCTCCGTCCTTCGTCAGACTTTATGCAACGTATGTTACAGTCTTATATGTCCGAGACGTGCTTCGCGCGTGTGTGGTCCGGTGTGTCTCCGTCCTTCGTCAGACTTTATGCAACGTATGTTACAGTCTTATATGTCCGAGACGTGCTTCGCGCGTGTGTGGTCCGGTGTGTCTCCGTCCTTCGTCAGACTTTATGCAACGTATGTTACAGTCTTATATTGCCTCTCTGTCCGAGACGTGCTTCGCGCGTGTGTGGTCCGGTGTGTCTCCGTCCTTCGTCAGACTTTATGCAACGTATGTTACAGTCTTATATGTCCGAGACGTGCTTCGCGCGTGTGTGGTCCGGTGTGTCTCCGTCCTTCGTCAGACTTTATGCAACCTATGTTACAGTCTTATATGTCCGAGACGTGCTTCGCGCGTGTGTGTTCCGGTGTGACTCCGTCCTTCGTCAGACTCTATGCAACGTATGTTACAGTCTTATATTGCCTCTCTGTCCGAGACGTGCTTCGCGCGTGTGTGGTCCGGTGTGACTCCGTCCTTCGTCAGACTCTATGCAACGTATGTTACAGTCTTATATTGCCTCTCTGTCCGAGACGTGCTTCGCGCGTGTGTGGTCCGGTGTGTCTCCGTCCTTCGTCAGACTTTATGCAACGTATGTTACAGTCTTATATGTCCGAGACGTGCTTCGCGCGTATGTGGTCCGGTGTGTCTCCGTCCTTCGTCAGACTTTATGCAACGTATGTTACAGTCTTATGTGTCCGAGACGTGCTTCGCGCGTGTGTGGTCCGGTGTGTCTCCGTCCTTCGTCAGACTTTATGCAACGTATGTTACAGTCTTATATGTCCGAGACGTGCTTCGCGCGTGTGTGGTCCGGTGTGTCTCCGTCCTTCGTCAGACTTTATGCAACGTATGTTATAGTCTTATATTGCCTCTCTGTCCGAGACGTGCTTCGCGCGTGTGTGGTCCGGTGTGTCTCCGTCCTTCGTCAGACTTTATGCAACGTATGTTACAGTCTTATATGTCCGAGACGTGCTTCGCGCGTGTGTGGTCCGGTGTGTCTCCGTCCTTCGTCAGACTTTATGCAACGTATGTTACAGTCTTATATTGCCTCTCTGTCCGAGACGTGCTTCGCGCGTGTGTGGTCCGGTGTGTCTCCGTCCTTCGTCAGACTTTATGCAACGTATGTTACAGTCTTATATGTCCGAGACGTGCTTCGCGCGTGTGTGGTCCGGTGTGTCTCCGTCCTTCGTCAGACTTTATGCAACGTATGTTACAGTCTTATATGTCCGAGACGTGCTTCGCGCGTGTGTGGTCCGGTGTGTCTCCGTCCTTCGTCAGACTTTATGCAACGTATGTTACAGTCTTATATTGCCTCTCTGTCCGAGACGTGCTTCGCGCGTGTGTGGTCCGGTGTGTCTCCGGCCTTCGTCAGACATTGTGCAACGTATGTTACAGTCTTATATGTCCGAGACGTGCTTCGCGCGTGTGTGGTCCGGTGTGTCTCCGTCCTTCGTCAGACTTTATGCAACGTATGTTACAGTCTTATATTGCCTCTCTGTCCGAGACGTGCTTCGCGCGTGTGTGGTCCGGTGTGTCTCCGTCCTTCGTCAGACTTTATGCAACGTATGTTACAGTCTTATATTGCCTCCCTGTCCGAGACGTGCTTAGCGCGTGTGTGGTCCGGTGTGTCTCCGTCCTTCGTCAGACTTTATGCAACGTATGTTACAGTCTTATATTGCCTCTCTGTCCGAGACGTGCTTCGCGCGTGTGTGGTCCGGTGTGTCTCCGTCCTTCGTCAGACTTTATGCAACGTATGTTACAGTCTTATATTGCCTCTCTGTCCGAGACGTGCTTCGCGCGTGTGTGGTCCGGTGTGTCTCCGTCCTTTGTCAGACTTTATGCAACGTATGTTAGAGTCTTATATTGCCTCTCTGTCCGAGACGTGCTTCGCGCGTGTGTGGTCCGGTGTGTCTCCGTCCTTCGACAGACTTTATGCAACGTATGTTACAGTCTTATATTGCCTCTCTGTCCGAGACGTGCTTCGCGCGTGTGTGGTCCGGTGTGTCTCCGTCCTTCGTCAGACTTTATGCAACGTACGTTACAGTCTTATATTGCCTCTCTGTCCGAGACGTGCTTCGCGCGTGTGTGGTCCGGTGTGTCTCCGTCCTTCGTCAGACTTTATGCAACGTACGTTACAGTCTTATATTGCCTCTCTGTCCGAGACGTGCTTCGCGCGTGTGTGGTCCGGTGTGTCTCAGTCCTTCTTCAGACTTTATGCAACGTACGTTACAGTCTTATATTGCCTCTCTGTCCGAGACGTGCTTCGCGCGTGTGTGGTCCGGTGTGTCTCCGTCCTTCGTCAGACTTTATGCAACGTACGTTACAGTCTTATATTGCCTCTCTGTCCGAGACGTGCTTCGCGCGTGTGTGGTCCGGTGTGTCTCCGTCCTTCGTCAGACTTTATGCAACGTACGTTACAGTCTTATATTGCCTCTCTGTCCGAGACGTGCTTCGCGCGTGTGTGGTCCGGTGTGTCTCCGTCCTTCGTCAGACTTTATGCAACGTATGTTACAGTCTTATATTGCCTCTCTGTCCGAGACTTGCTTCGCGCGTGTGTGGTCCGGTGTGTCTCCGTCCTTCGTCAGACTTTATGCAACGTACGTTACAGTCTTATATTGCCTCTCTGTCCGAGACGTGCTTCGCGCGTGTGTGGTCCGGTGTGTCTCCGTCCTTCGTCAGACTTTATGCAACGTATGTTACAGTCTTATATTGCCTCTCTGTCCGAGACGTGCTTCGCGCGTGTGTGGTCCGGTGTGTCTCCGTCCTTCGTCAGACTTTATGCAACGTATGTTACAGTCTTATATTGCCTCTCTGTCCGAGACGTGCTTCGCGCGTGTGTGGTCCGGTGTGTCTCCGTCCTTCGTCAGACTTTATGCAACGTATGTTACAGTCTTATATTGCCTCTCTGTCCGAGACGTGCTTCGCGCGTGTGTGGTCCGGTGTGTCTCCGTCCTTCGTCAGACTTTATGCAACGTATGTTACAGTCTTATATGTCCGAGACGTGCTTCGCGCGTTTGTGGTCCGGTGTGTCTCCGTCCTTCGTCAGACTTTATGCAACGTATGTTACAGTCTTATATGTCCGAGACGTACTTCGCGCGTGTGTGGTCCGGTGTGTCTACGTCCTTCGTCAGACTTTATGCAACGTATGTTACAGTCTTATATGTCCGAGACGTGCTTCGCGCGTGTGTGGTCCGGTGTGGCTCCGTCCTTCGTCAGACTTTATGCAACGTATGTTACAGTCTTATATTGCCTCTCTGTCCGAGACGTGCTTCGCGCGTGTGTGGTTCGGTGTGTCTCCGTCCTTCGTCAGACTTTATGCAACGTATGTTACAGTCTTATATGTCCGAGACGTGCTTCGCGCGTGTGTGGTCCGGTGTGTCTCCGTCCTTCGTCAGACTTTATGCAACGTATGTTACAGTCTTATATGTCCGAGACGTGCTTCGCGCGTGTGTGGTCCGGTGTGTCTCCGTCCTTCGTCAGACTTTATGCAACGTATGTTACAGTCTTATATGTCCGAGACGTGCTTCGCGCGTGTGTGGTCCGGTGTGTCTCCGTCCTTCGTCAGACTTTATGCAACGTATGTTACAGTCTTATATTGCCTCTCTGTCCGAGACGTGCTTCGCGCGTGTGTGGTCCGGTGTGTCTCCGTCCTTCGTCAGACTTTATGCAACGTATGTTACAGTCTTATATGTCCGAGACGTGCTTCGCGCGTGTGTGGTCCGGTGTGTCTCCGTCCTTCGTCAGACTTTATGCAACGTATGTTACAGTCTCATATTGCCTCTCTGTCCGAGACGTGCTTCGCGCGTGTGTGGTCCGGTGTGTCTCCGTCCTTCGTCAGACTTTATGCAACGTATGTTACAGTCTTATATGTCCGAGACGTGCTTTGCGCGTGTGTGGTCCGGTGTGTCTCCGTCCTTCGTCAGACTTTATGCAACGTATGTTACAGTCTTATATGTCCGAGACGTGCTTCGCGCGTGTGTGGTCCGGTGTGTCTCCGTCCTTCGTCAGACTTTATGCAACGTATGTTACAGTCTTATATGTCCGAGACGTGCTTCGCGCGTGTGTGGTCCGGTGTGTCTCCGTCCTTCGTCAGACTTTATGCAACGTAGGTTACAGTCTTATATTGCCTCTCTGTCCGAGACGTGCTTCGCGCGTGTGTGGTCCGGTGTGTCTCCGTCCTTCGTCAGACTTTATGCAACGTATGTTACAGTCTTATATTGCCTCTCTTTCCGAGACGTGCTTCGCGCGTGTGTGGTCCGGTGTGTCTCCGTCCTTCGTCAGACGTTATGCAACGTATGTTACAGTCTTATATTGCCTCTCTGTCAGAGACGTGCTTCGCGCGTGTGTGGTCCGGTGTGTCTCCGTCCTTCGTCAGACTTTATGCAACGTATGTTACAGTCTTATATTGCCTCTCTGTCCGAGACGTGCTTCGCGCGTGTGTGGTCCGGTGTGTCTCCGTCCTTCGTCAGACTTTATGCAACGTATGTTACAGTTTTATATTGCCTCTCTGTCCGAGACGTGCTTCGCGCGTGTGTGGTCCGGTGTGTCACCGTCCTTCGTCAGACTTTATGCAACGTATGTTACAGTCTTATATTGCCTCTCTGTCCGAGACGTGCTTCGCGCGTGTGTGGTCCGGTGTGTCTCCGTCCTTCGTCAGACTTTATGCAACGTATGTTACAGTCTTATATTGCCTCTCTGTCCGAGACGTGCTTCGCGCGTGTGTGGTCCGGTGTGTCTCCGCCCTTCGTCAGACTTTATGCAACGTATGTTACAGTCTTATATTGCCTCTCTGTCCGAGACTTGCTTCGCGCGTGTGTGGTCCGGTGTGTCTCCGTCCTTCGTCAGACTTTATGCAACGTATGTTACAGTCTTATATTGCCTCTCTGTCCGAGACGTACTTCGCGCGTGTGTGGTCCGGTGTGTCTCCGTATTTCGTCAGACTTTATGCAACGTATGTTACAGTCTTATATTGCCTCTCTGTCCGAGACGTGCTTCGCGCGTGTGTGGTCCGGTGTGTCTCCGTCCTTCGTCAGACTTTATGCACCGTATGTTACAGTCTTATATTGCCTCTCTGTCCGAGACGTGCTTCGCGCGTGTGTGGTCCGGTGTGTCTCCGTCCTTCGTCAGAATTTATGCAACGTATGTTACAGTCTTATATTGCCTCTCTGTCCGAGACGTGCTTCGCGCGTGTGTGGTCCGGTGTGTCTCCGTCCTTCGTCAGACTTTATGCAACGTATGTTACAGTCTTATATTGCCTCTCTGTCCGAGACGTGCTTCGCGCGTGTGTGGTCCGGTGTGTCTCCGTCCTTCGTCAGACTTTATGCAACGTATGTTACAGTCTTATATGTCCGAGACGTGCTTCGCGCGTGGGTGGTCCGGTGTGTCTCCGTCCTTCGTCAGACTTTATGCAACGTATGTTACAGTCTTATATGTCCGAGACGTGCTTCGCGCGTGTGTGGTCCGGTGTGTCTCCGTCCTTCGTCAGACTTTATGCAACGTATGTTACAGTCTTATATGTCCGAGACGTGCTTCGCGCGTGTGTGGTCCGGTGTGTCTCCGTCCTTCGTCAGACTTTATGCAACGTATGTTACAGTCTTATATGTCCGAGACGTACTTCGCGCGTGTGTGGTCCGGTGTGTCTACGTCCTTCGTCAGACTTTATGCAACGTATGTTACAGTCTTATATGTCCGAGACGTGCTTCGCGCGTGTGTGGTCCGGTGTGTCTCCGTCCTTCGTCAGACTTTATGCAACGTATGTTACAGTCTTATATGTCCGAGACGTGCTTCGCGCGTGTGTGGTCCGGTGTGTCTCCGTCCTTCGTCAGACTTTATGCAACGTATGTTACAGTCTTATATGTCCGAGACGTGCTTCGCGCGTGTGTGGTCCGGTGTGTCTCCGTCCTTCGTCAGACTTTATGCAACGTATGTTACAGTCTTATATTGCCTCTCTGTCCGAGACGTGCTTCGCGCGTGTGTGGTCCGGTGTGTCTCCGTCCTTCGTCAGACTTTATGCAACGTATGTTACAGTCTTATATGTCCGAGACGTGCTTCGCGCGTGTGTGGTCCGGTGTGTCTCCGTCCTTCGTCAGACTTTATGCAACGTATGTTACAGTCTCATATTGCCTCTCTGTCCGAGACGTGCTTCGCGCGTGTGTGGTCCGGTGTGTCTCCGTCCTTCGTCAGACTTTATGCAACGTATGTTACAGTCTTATATGTCCGAGACGTGCTTTGCGCGTGTGTGGTCCGGTGTGTCTCCGTCCTTCGTCAGACTTTATGCAACGTATGTTACAGTCTTATATGTCCGAGACGTGCTTCGCGCGTGTGTGGTCCGGTGTGTCTCCGTCCTTCGTCAGACTTTGTGCAACGTATGTTACAGTCTTATATTGCCTCTCTGTCCGAGACGTGCTTCGCGCGTGTGTGGTCCGGTGTGTCTCCGTCCTTCGTCAGACTTTATGCAACGTATGTTACAGTCTTATATTGCTCTCTGTCCGAGACGTGCTTCGCGCGTGTGTGGTCCGGTGTGTCTCCGTCCTTCGTCAGACTTTATGCAACGTATGTTACAGTCTTATATTGCCTCTCTGTCCGAGACGTGCTTCGCGCGTGTGTGGTCCGGTGTGTCTCCGTCCTTCGTCAGACTTTATGCAACGTATGTTACAGTCTTATATTGCCTCTCTGTCCGAGACGTGCTTCTCGCGTGTGTGGTCCGGTGTGTCTCCGTCCTTCGTCAGACTTTATGCAACGTATGTTACAGTCTTATATTGCCTCTCTGTCCGAGACGTGCTTCGCGCGTGTGTGGTCCGGTGTGTCTCCGTCCTTCGTCAGACTTTATGCAACGTATGTTACAGTCTTATATTGCCTCTCTGTCCGAGACGTGCTTCGCGCGTGTGTGGTCCGGTGTGTCTCCGTCCTTCGTCAGACTTTATGCAACGTATGTTACAGTCTTATATGTCCGAGACGTGCTTCGCGCGTGTGTGGTCCGGTGTGTCTCCGTCCTTCGTCAGACTTTATGCAACGTATGTTACAGTCTTATATGTCCGAGACGTGCTTCGCGCGTGTGTGGTCCGGTGTGTCTCCGTCCTTCGTCAGACTTTATGCAACGTATGTTACAGTCTTATATGTCCGAGACGTGCTTCGCGCGTGTGTGGTCCGGTGTGTCTCCGTCCTTCGTCAGACTTTATGCAACGTATGTTACAGTTATATGCCTCTCTGTCCCGAGACGTGCTTCGCGCGTGTGTGGTCCGGTGTGTCTCCGTCCTTCGTCCAGACTTTATGCAACGTATGTTACAGTCTTATATGTCCGAGACGTGCTCTCGCGCGTGTGTGGTCCGGTGTGTCTCCGTCCTTCGTCAGACTTTATGCAACCTATGTTACAGTCTTATATGTCCGAGACGTGCTTCGCGCGTGTGTGTTCCGGTGTGACTCCGTCCTTCGTCAGACTCTATGCAACGTATGTTACAGTCTTATATTGCCTCTCTGTCCGAGACGTGCTTCGCGCGTGTGTCGTCCGGTGTGTCTCCGTCCTTCGTCAGACTTTATGCAACGTATGTTACAGTCTTATATGTCCGAGACGTGCTTCGCGCGTATGTGGTCCGGTGTGTCTCCGTCCTTCGTCAGACTTTATGCAACGTATGTTACAGTCTTATATGTCCGAGACGTGCTTCGCGCGTGTGTGGTCCGGTGTGTCTCCGTCCTTCGTCAGACTTTATGCAACGTATGTTACAGTCTTATATGTCCGAGACGTGCTTCGCGCGTGTGTGGTCCGGTGTGTCTCCGTCCTTCGTCAGACTTTATGCAACGTATGTTATAGTCTTATATTGCCTCTCTGTCCGAGACGTGCTTCGCGCGTGTGTGGTCCGGTGTGTCTCCGTCCTTCGTCAGACTTTATGCAACGTATGTTACAGTCTTATATGTCGAGACGTGCTTCGCGCGTGTGTGGTCCGGTGTGTCTCCGTCCTTCGTCAGACTTTATGCAACGTATGTTACAGTCTTATATTGCCTCTCTGTCCGAGACGTGCTTCGCGCGTGTGTGGTCGGTGTGTCTCCGTCCTTCGTCAGACTTTATGCAACGTATGTTACAGTCTTATATGTCCGAGACGTGCTTCGCGCGTGTGTGGTCCGGTGTGTCTCCGTCCTTCGTCAGACTTTATGCAACGTATGTTACAGTCTTATATGTCCGAGACGTTCTTCGCGCGTGTGTGGTCCGGTGTGTCTCCGTCCTTCGTCAGACTTTATGCAACGTATGTTACAGTCTTATATTGCCTCTCTGTCCGAGACGTGCTTCGCGCGTGTGTGGTCCGGTGTGTCTCCGGCCTTCGTCAGACATTGTGCAACGTATGTTACAGTCTTATATGTCCGAGACGTGCTTCGCGCGTGTGTGGTCCGGTGTGTCTCCGTCCTTCGTCAGACTTTATGCAACGTATGTTACAGTCTTATATTGCCTCTCTGTCCGAGACGTGCTTCGCGCGTGTGTGGTCCGGTGTGTCTCCGTCCTTCGTCAGACTTTATGCAACGTATGTACAGTCTTATATTGCCTCCTGTCCGAGACGTGCTTAGCGCGTGTGTGGTCCGGTGTGTCTCCGTCCTTCGTCAGACTTTATGCAACGTATGTTACAGTCTTATATTGCCTCTCTGTCCGAGACGTGCTTCGCGCGTGGTGTGGTCCGGTGTGTCTCCGTCCTTCGTCAGACTTTATGCAACGTATGTTACAGTCTTATATTGCCTCTCTGTCCGAGACGTGCTTCGCGCGTGTGTGGTCCGGTGTGTCTCCGTCCTTCGTCAGACTTTATGCAACGTATGTTAGAGTCTTATATTGCCTCTCTGTCCGAGACGTGCTTCGCGCGTGTAGGGTTCGGTGTGTCTCCGTCCTTCGACAGACTTTATGCAACGTATGTTACAGTCTTATATTGCCTCTCTGTCCGAGACGTGCTTCGCGCGTGTGTGGTCCGGTGTGTCTCCGTCCTTCGTCAGACTTTATGCAACGTACGTTACAGTCTTATATTGCCTCTCTGTCCGAGACGTGCTTCGCGCGTGTGTGGTCCGGTGTGTCTCCGTCCTTCGTCAGACTTTATGCAACGTACGTTACAGTCTTATATTGCCTCTCTGTCCGAGACGTGCTTCGCGCGTGTGTGGTCCGGTGTGTCTCCGTCCTTCGTCAGACTTTATGCAACGTACGTTACAGTCTTATATTGCCTCTCTGTCAGAGACGTGCTTCGCGCGTGTGTGGTCCGGTGTGTCTCCGTCCTTCGTCAGACTTTATGCAACGTACGTTACAGTCTTATATTGCCTCTCTGTCCGAGACGTGCTTCGCGCGTGTGTGGTCGGTGTGTCTCCGTCCTTCGTCAGACTTTATGCAACGTACTGTTACAGTCTTATATTGCCTCTCTGTCCGAGACGTGCTTCGCGCGTGTGTGGGTCCGGTGTGTCTCCGTCCTTCGTCAGACTTTATGCAACGTATGTTACAGTCTTATATTGCCTCTCTGTCCGAGACGTGCTTCGCGCGTGTGTGGTCCGGTGTGTCTCCGTCCTTCGTCAGACTTTATGCAACGTACGTTACAGTCTTATATTGCCTCTCTGTCCGAGACGTGCTTCGCGCGTGTGTGGTCCGGTGTGTCTCCGTCCTTCGTCAGACTTTATGCAACGTATGTTACAGTCTTATATTGCCTCTCTGTCCGAGACGTGCTTCGCGCGTGTGTGGTCCGGTGTGTCTCCGTCCTTCGTCAGACTTTATGCAACGTATGTTACAGTCTTATATGCCTCTCTGTCCGAGACGTGCTTCGCGCGTGTGTGGTCCGGTGTGTCTCCGTCCTTCGTCAGACTTTATGCAACGTATGTTACAGTCTTATATTGCCTCTGTCCGAGACGTGCTTCGCGCGTGTGTGGTCCGGTGTGTCTCCGTCCTTCGTCAGACTTTATGCAACGTATGTTACAGTCTTATATGTCCGAGACGTGCTTCGCGCGTGTGTGGTCCGGTGTGTCTCCGTCCTTCGTCAGACCTTTATGCAACGTATGTTACAGTCTTATATGTCCCGAGACGTGCTTCGCGCGTGTGTGGTCCGTGTGTCTCCGTCCTTCGTCAGACTTTATGCAACGTATGTTACAGTCTTATATGCCTCTGTCCGAGACGTGCTTCGCGCGTGTGTGGTCCGGTGTGTCTCCGTCCTTCGTCAGACTTTATGCAACGTATGTTACAGTCTTATATTGCCTCTCTGTCCGAGACGTGCTTCGCGCGTGTGTGGTCCGTGTGTGTCTCCGTCCTTCGTCAGACTTTATGCAACGTATGTTACAGTCTTATATGTCCGAGACGTGCTTCGCGCGTGTGTGGTCCGGTGTGTCTCCGTCCTTCGTCAGACTTTATGCAACGTATGTTACAGTCCTTATATGTCCGAGACGTGCTTCGCGCGTGTGTGGTCCGGTGTGTCTCCGTCCTTCGTCAGACTTTATGCAACGTATGTTACAGTCTTATATGTCCGAGACGTGCTTCGCGCGTGTGTGGTCCGGTGTGTCTCCGTCCTTCGTCAGACTTTATGCAACGTATGTTACAGTCTTAATATTGCCTCTCTGTCCGAGACGTGCTTCGCGCGTGTGTGGTCCGGTGTGTCTCCGTCCCTTCGTCAGACTTTATGCAACGTATGTTACAGTCTTATATTGCCTCTGTCCGAGACGTGCTTTCGCGCGTGTGTGGTCCGGTGTGTCTCCGTCCTTCGTC
Organism: Magicicada septendecula; assembly: GCA_034769895.1. NCBI lineage: Eukaryota > Metazoa > Arthropoda > Insecta > Hemiptera > Cicadidae > Magicicada > Magicicada septendecula. The sequence continues at coordinate 101,120,753 of CM068374.1, read as the reverse complement.
AGACTTTATGCAACGTATGTTACAGTCTATATTGCCTCTCTGTCCGAGACGTGCTTCGCGCGTGTGTGGTCCGGTGTGTCTCCGTCCTTCGTCAGACTTTATGCAACGTATGTTACAGTCTTATATTGCTCTCGAGACGTGCTTCGCGCGTGTGTGGTCCGGTGTGTCTCCGTCCTTCGTCAGACTTTATGCAACGTATGTTACAGTCTTATATTGTCCGAGACGTGCTTCGCGCGTGTGTGGTCCGGTGTGTCTCCGTCCTTCGTCAGACTTTATGCAACGTATGTTACAGTCTTATATGCCTCTCTCGAGACGTGCTTCGCGCGTGTGTGGTCCGGTGTGTCTCCGTCCTTCGTCAGACTTTATGCAACGTATGTTACAGTCTTATATTCCTCTCTGTCCGAGACGTGCTTCGCGCGTGTGTGGTCCGGTGTGTCTCCGTCCTTCGTCAGACTTTATGCAACGTATGTTACAGTCTTATATTGCCTCTCTGTCCGAGACGTGCTTCGCGCGTGTGTGGTCCGGTGTGTCTCCGTCCTTCGTCAGACTTTATGCAACGTATGTTACAGTCTTATATTCTCGAGACGTGCTTCGCGCGTGTGTGGTCCGGTGTGTCTCCGTCCTTCGTCAGACTTTATGCAACGTATGTTACAGTCTTATATGTCCGAGACGTGCTTCGCGCGTGTGTGGTCCCGGTGTGTCTCCGTCCTTCGTCAGACTTTATGCAACGTATGTTACAGTCTTATATGTCCGAGACGTGCTTCGCGCGTGTGTGGTCCGGTGTGTCTCCGTCCTTCGTCAGACTTTATGCAACGTATGTTACAGTCTTATATGTCCGAGACGTGCTTCGCGCGTGTGTGGTCCGGTGTGTCTCCGTCCTTCGTCAGACTTTAATGCAACGTATGTTACAGTCTTATATTGCCTCTCTGCCGAGGACGTGCTTCGCGCGTGTGTGGTCCGGTGTGTCTCCGTCCTTCGTCAGACTTTATGCAACGTATGTTACAGTCTTATATGTCGCGAGACGTGCTTCGCGCGGTGTGTGGTCCGGTGTGTCTCCGTCTTCGTCAGACTTTATG